>VZDJ01007753.1:14261607-14364964 GCA_008694505.1 Cyanoderma ruficeps
AAAAAAAAAAAAAAAAAAAAGGGAAAAGAAGTGATTGGGTCATTTGGTTAAAACCCAACACATTTAATGCTTTATTTCTGTGTTTTCTGTAAATAAAAGTGCAATAAAACTGACCTGGGGGTGAACTGCAACTGAAAGACCTCAGTGAGTACACTGGGGTGGATGCCAGGCAAACAGCAGCATCTCCTGGTTTGCCCGACTCCTGCACGGCTGGGAACGGGTAGGGCAAGGCTGGGGGAGGAGACACCACAGCCCTCAGGGCGGCAGGGAGCTGCAGCCACCTCCTCCACGTTCACATCTGAAGTGTGTCAAAATGCAAGCAGTTCAAGCAAGAACCCGTGGTTATTTACTGACGTGAAAGTTTGTTGGTTTGCATGGGAGCGTTGGGCTTGCTGAAGTGCCTGACTCCAGAGTGCTAATGGCACCAGCACAGTGAACCCATTCCCATCAGGCTGCCCCCCACCATGTCTGACAGTGCTGATGCTAGTGTTGGCAGGGCCTGCCCTGGAGGACAGGGAAAGTGCTCTGGTGCAGGTCATGAAACTGCCAGGATGAAAGTGAACGAACAAGATGATCCTGGCAATACACAAAGTATTCCTTCATGAACTGCCTGCTACCTGTAAGACCTCCAGGCCTGTAGGCTGGGCAGGTCAGAGAGCTGCTGAATGGGGGAGCCAGGCATACAGGGCAGGAACACTGAAAGCCTTACACAAGACATTGCTGGTCTGCTTGATCCCTGTCGCATGAAATAGCTGGCCAGCTCCTCCAACCCAGCTGGCAGAGTACCAACTGTCGAGCCCTTGAGACATGTCCTGCAGATCACAAGCAGCTGCAGATGGGAAGCCAGTGGGGCCAGTCCCCAGGGTACAGAGGACAACAACAGCCCAGCAGTTTCCCAGTTGCTCCTGGAGCCAGGCAGGGCAGCGACCCACAGATAGATGAGATCACAACTTGTAACATCTACTCACAGCTGCACACTCCCAGCTTTGGGCCTGCTCCTGGCCCAGAGGTGTCTGAGCCACCCACAGCCCACCTACCTGGGCAGGTCTTCTCTCCAGAGGTCTCTTCTTTGAGCTCTACTGCCCACCAGCTTTCACCCCACTCTGACTTGGGAGAAGACTGGGTGCTGCAATTGCACACAGGGGGATGGGACATGCTGTCTGAGTGAGACAAGGCAAAGCTGTAACTATAGGTGATTTTGCACCATCCTTTCACCCCTTAAAAGACCTCGGAGGAGCAGCTTGTTAATTGTGTTTTGTGACTTGGCTTAATGTGGCAAACCAGCTGGGCTGCAGGAAAGGTGAGAAGCAGTGATGTACCTGAGAGCTTCTCCTCAGGCCTCACGGCTCCAGCACCTATAATTCATCTGTGCTGTCTGCAAGGCTACGTGGATGGTCCCAGCTCTGTGAGGAGGAATGGGGGGATAGCGTGCACTTGCTGGGGGATGGGCACCTCCCTCATCTTCCTCTCCACAGTGGCATAGAGGCAGCCCCTGGAAGAAACTCCCCCGGTGTCTTCACCTCCCTGTCATTGCCAAACTTGCTCCTGCCACCAACTTGGTGCCTCCCAAGCCACGCTGCCTGGCTGAGTCTGCAAGCGAGAACGGAGGAACGGGGCAGGTGGCTGAGGTGGCTGCAGACAGCCTTATTGGTGCACTGTGTGCTGCTCTTCCCAGGCAGCTGGCAGCAAAATGCCAACCAAATAAATGGCTTGATTGCCCTGTTATTAGTTACTAAATTAATCCTTTTGTCAGCACTTAACAAATGCTGAGCTGTTGGCTTCTGGCCTCGACCCAATAAAAGGGACACCCTGTCTTGTGGCTGATCCAGCACTGCCTGGCCATTGAGCAGCAATCCTCCCTGAAGGCTGTGCATTCCTGGGAGCACTTCGTGGCTCTGCCCTGGCTTTAAGTGCCTGTGGAGCAGATGAGGTGGCTGGAGTTGCCAGCTGTGTGCCCCCAGCACCAACACTGCCAGCCAGCCAGCAGAGGGTCAGGCTGCCCCATGAGTCTTGCTGCAGCTCCAGGGAGGAATGTCAAACTGCCATCTCCTGCAGAAAGAGCAGGCTGCTGTGAGGAGAATTTGCTTCCTCAGCTGGGAAAAGTGGCTATGCAAACCTGCCTGAAGGAACAGTGGCTGTAGAGGCAAAATTTCCCATCTTCAGCGGCTGAGATCCCACTTTCAGGGCTAGGCCAGCTGTCCCCAGCCTGAAAGCCCTCTTATGCACTGGTCTTTAAACCAACACAAAAAATTGAATTTAGAAGTCTTATCCAAACTGTTCTTACCATTCCAATCAGGAAAGGCGCCTGCAGCAAAATGGCTTTTGAACTGCAGTTGAAAGCTATGTCCTAGTTTAAGCAGGGATGGAGATTCAGCTTTGCTTGGTGCCTCATCTAGAGCCCTTAGGGGAGAGTTCTAATTTCCCAAGGAATCTCTAACATCTTCCTTCAACTGTGCTTCCTCTCCTCATTTCCCCCCACTAGGAACAAGAGCCAGCATAATCATGGGTTTTATCCTCAAATTTTACTGTAATTAAAATACAGAGATGCAGAATATTCCCAGAAACACACTGCAAAACAAACCAAGCAAACAAATTCAGTCGGAAACCAATTACAGACAATGAAATGATAAAGAACAAAAGTGTTCTCTGGAGCCCAGCACTGTGCACGGGACCGTGTGGCCACAGTTTTGGGTTGCCAAAGGCCTCCTCAGCTCCTACAGAGGCAGAGTTGGACCCTGGCTCTGCAGCTCTCTCTAACCATCTCCGTATTCCCACTCATGCTGTTGTTTTTACAGGGATGACTTTGCAATGGAGACACGGAAATGACCCACCCACAGGGATAAGAGCCAACAAGGGAACTCAGAGAAAAAGAAGTGGGTTAAGATTTTCCACACACAAAACACAAGGGGACAGAGAGGAGTCGAAGACATGCACTTCTCTCCCAGCCAGAGGAGCTGCAGGGGCAATCACCCTCTGCCCTCCCAGACACTGCAAGTGTAGATGTTTAATGAAGGTCTCAGCAAAAGCTTTGGGGAGCTCTATCCATGGGCAAGACCAAAAGCTAAAGGAGGGATAAAAAAGTAAAGGATAATGAGACTAAAGTCAGGGAAAAGGGGGGAGAGGATGCACCTGTGGGTCTCCTTTCAGCCAGGACATGTTCATTGGGCACAGGCCAACAGCCAGGCAAGGTGGGACACAGGGCTGTGAACAGGGCCACATCCCACCTCCACCATGGGGAAGACCCAGCCCCGTCATGGGGAGATAATGACAAAAGCCTGGGGGAGATTTGGGAAGGGTGGATGATAAGGGATGCATCAGCTGATGCTTCAACCATCCATTGATCTATCTAAAAGGAAATCGCTAGCCATCATCATTACTATGGAAGCAGGATACAAGCCAGGCATGTACCACCACCACACACCAAAACCCACATTGACCCACTCCCCTTTCTGTGCTCTTCCCTAGGAGAAATGCCATTGCATTCATCTTCTGAATCAAAGCCTGTCCTAAGAAAGAAATTCCTTCCATGGTCCCTATTTTCTTGTTCCCTCACTCCTCAGCTCCTGTTACACCACTCCTCATCTGTGTACCAAGTCCCTTCAATCCTTCCCTCTACCCCAATGCCACCCCCTCCTATTTTGTACCAAAGTACCCCATCTGGTAGTCATGGGATTTATGCACAACACAGTTTTGCCCATGAATGGGCAATGAGAGAAGGGCTGCACCAGTGGCCCATGTGGCTGGAGTCTCTGCAGTGAGGAGAAGGAAAGACAGAGCATCTGACAAGAGCCAACAGCTTCCCCATCCAATCCAAATCCCACTGTCCTGCAACCAAAGCTGTCAGGAGACATCTTTACTTTTAGACTGGAAAGACTGACCCTGCTTTCCCTCTGCTCTGGCACTGTAAATGCCCAGAAAAGCAGGCTGGGACTGGGTCACCATGGTGAACTGAGCAGGCCTAGCACAGACTTTCTTAAAGCCTTTGTGTCCTGGAGAGTTACTTATTCCTGAATGCCTGTTTAGCAGTGTGAGGCCTTGTTTTGGGAGTAGATTTAATCTCCTACCCCTGCCTGCTAATTTGATCTCTTGTGACTCGTAGTCCCTGAGCTCTCCTTTAGCTGGGCTGTAAGAACAGCGATTTAGGCTGTGACTTCTCCACACCAACTCATCTCTTCTTCTCCAAGGCCATTCTGCAAAGAAATGGCAGTTCCAGACAAATGGTAGGCTTTACTCTCTTTCCCGCAAGGATGCACAGAAGAGAAGAAATAACAAGATGGGAAATCCTCAAGGGCCCTGTGGCCTTCCTCACATCACCTTTATCCCATTTGCCACACCTGCTCTGTTCACACAGCGCCTGCAGACAACAGCTTGGGCAGGATATACTGCCTCCCCTAGCAAGAGCCTGTGTGAGACACTGTTTAGCCAAAAGCATGATCAGCCCCCCACCACCCACCCAGGGCTGGCTGCTGAAGGTTCTTAGATTCTATCTTCTCCTGTCTAAGACCTGGGAGAGACATTTAGGAAGAAGACTCTTCTGTCCCAATTGGCCAGAAGCTGTCTTTCTCAGAGGGATGGTGACAGCACAGCTAGTTATGCACAAGCATCTTTCAGCTTTGGGGCTAGAGTTTGCTTCAGGGGCAGTCTGTGATCTGGAATAAGAGATGAGATGTGCTCAGGGAGAGCAGTGAGCAGAGATCCATGTACTGCAAACTGTCCTCCTGCTTTGCAGGGCATTTGAGACAAAGGGAAAACAGACAAGACTTCTCCTGGCCTTGACAACTGCCATGAGCATCCCAGCAAAGTAGAGGCAAACATCAAGGCCTGATCTTTCTGTGAAGCTGCTGCCTTCAGAGACAAAACCTACATGTCTGGGTCAACTTGGCCTTCACCAGAACAAAGGACACAAAGTGAGGAAATACACACACCTACCAAATGCTGATTCCTCTTCAGAAACAAAAATGTAAGTCAAACCAAACCTCTCTCAGGCTACCAAGAGCAGCAAACTGGAGATCAGCAGCTTCTTATCACCACAAACAGCAGGGGCTACCTGGCAAAGGGTATGGAGAGTGGCGAACACCAGCATGATTATCAGGGGGACACAGCAACATACACCCCAAAATGGGGATTTAATAAAGGTCAGAATGAAAACTGCATCACAAGCCCAAGAACATTCAGCAAAAATGGTGGCGGGAGTGTGTGTGTGTGTGTGTGTCGTACTTAAATATTTCCTGATGTCTAAGTCCTAAGCACAAGAGAGCAGTCAGGAAGTGCAACAACCTCCAAGGGGAAATGAAGATCAAGAAAGTTGGCTTCAATGTCCAAAAGATAGGGCTGAGTGAAAACAAACAGCACAGACAGGAGAAAGGGGATTTTTCACATTCCTTTGGTTTCAATAAACTATGCAACAGAGGGCAAAACATCCTCTAAAACATGATTTTCTTTTGACCAGGACCCTATATAAAAACTGTATGCTGAAAGTGCCAAAGATGACTATGTAGACTCCTCTGTGGCAGTGGCACAGGTTTGTTTCCCTGGCTGAAGACATGCCTGTGGACTTAGATGTACACACGCACGCTAACACAGATGCATATTTATAAAATACAGCACAAGCACTGCTTCACTTGCCTATGCATCCAACACCTACAGACCGAGGCAAATCACCTGTCAAAGCCAGGAGCAGCAGAGTTAATGGTGGAGCCTCTGGCTTTCCTTGTCCCAAGAGCTACAGGGGACCTTGGAGTGAGTGAGTGCATGTTTGTGTTTGTATGTGTTGTCCTGTGCCACGTGGCCCCTCGAGCATCACGGGCCAGGCTGAGGATGGCTGTGACTCCCAGATGGATGCAGGTGTCTGGGTTTCTGCGGCACTACGACTATGGGTGGGCTATTTAGTGCAACATGTTCATTTAGAGGAGGGGCTGGGGCTGCAGGAGCAGTGTGCAGAAGAGGAGTTGCTGGTGCCCCATGCAGGCTAAATGCTGTTGGAGCACACTCAGCCCCTTGGGAAGTGCTCTCCAACATGGTGCAGCCCACTCACACCCAGGCCACCACTCCTGGGGTGCTGAGTCGTGGGGAGAGCAACACTCTCAGCTTCCTCTCCATCCCTGCAGCAGAATTTGGGTGGCATTTGGGAACACACTTGCTCCTGGTTACTTCTGACATCTGTGGAGTGTGAGTGTGGCCAAGAGACAAAATGCCCTTGTTACAGACAGGGATACTGGAAGGACTTCAAGGGTCAAACAAAAGGCCTGGTGTCTCTGTGGAACATCACTGCCTGTACTGCAATATCACAGAGGCCTGGCAAGTGCCACTGTCAGCTCCTTCCCCAAATGGGAACATACGGCAGCTTTCACATTCCTCCCTGTCACCAAGAAAATCTGTTCAGAAGTTGATGGTCTGGGATGTATCATACTCTGGTGTGGTGTCACCCCAGAGCTGCTCTGCTGAGCTTGAGGGTTCCCTCTCTGAAGGGTTCAATTCAGCCGGGGAGTAACTGACTGGGAGCAGCTTGTGGGGATGGGCCCTGCAAAGAAAAGGTAAAAGGTGCAGGGCAAGAGGGAGGCTTCCCCCTCTTCACAGTATCTCTCCTTTGTGTCAGTGGGACTTCTGCAGTTCTCTGCCAGGCACACCTCCCAAACACACCTCCCGGAGGGAAGGGGTGTTTCAGAGGCTGTCTTCCCAGCTGAAGTTGAATTTGACTACACAACCCACACTTCAAGCCAGGGATAGTTCCCCCCCATCCCCTGTTACTCCTCTCACCTCCAGGCAGATAGAGCCTGATGCCTTCTGCCATCCCTCCATGCTTACAAGAGCAAGAAGGGAGGAAGGAAACTACAAGACAGAGACAACTGCGCCTTTAAAGTCCTCAGAGTAAAGACGGTTCCCAGTAGGTGATGGGAGTGAAAGGCATTGACAGTGGCTCTGTGAGCTCTGAGCCAGGCAGGCAGTGCTGAGCAGGCTGCAGCCAGAGTCTGCTTGGGTGCTCGACCCTCCCTGAAGCAGCTAGTTCCAACTCAAAGAGGTGCTGGGTAGGGGGAGAGTATGGACAGGTTGATCTTTTGGAAGGGAGCTGTGACAGGGATTAGTCAGCCTTGTCCTTCTTCTTTGCCGTGAAAGGGACTTTGCTGGCGACCGCGCTGCCCACAGCTCCGACGCCGCCGGTCACTGCTGAGACGCTGCCCTTCACCAGTCCAACGCCAGCAGCGGGGACACTGGTCACAGCTGTCTTGGTGAGCTCCAGACTCTTGCTGCCCACCCAGGCAACTCCTCCCAGTGTGGCCCCCACAGCTCCCCGGGTGATACTGAATAGGCCACCTGTCACTCTCCAGATGACTCCTGCCTGCTGCTGTGGGTGGTCCTTGCTGGCATCTGTGGGGAGAGAGAGAAAGGGAAATGTCAAATGTGGTCATGCTGGAGATCTCCCTGGGCACCACTTCTTGCCCAGGATGGTCGTCAACCATGGCACATGCTCTCATATGCATAATGCTTTGCCTTGCAGCCCTAGACCTCTTGGTGCCTGAAGGAGAAACCAAGGCAACCCCAGGCCTACAGCATAGCAGGAAAGGACTTTGAGAGGGTAGGAGTGGGAACAGAATTGCCTGTGTGACAGAGAAGAGAAGAAGGTAGGTCAGTTACAGCCCCAAACTTGAAAACCTTTGTGCTGCAATGCAAAGCAAATCCCGCTTTACAAGAGATGTAATTCCCCTCCCATGCATGTCAGCTAATGGCAGTAAACCACAAAGACTAATGCCAGCACAGGAGGCATGAACTACAGACAGCAACACGTTTGTGTGGCCTGCAGGTCCTCAGAAGCATCTCTTTGGAAGCGGGTCTGGGCTCATGTCAGATGTGGAACTGAGGCACAGCACAGACTTATCTGAGAGAGATGTAATTGAGCAAGCAGAGATAGCAAACTGCAGTAAAGATACGGTGACAGAAACGTCACCTCGGATTGCACAAACCCTCCAGAGATCTCAGCTATGTATTTAATAGTGTTAAGACAGTACTTAAGTTACTGCACTGTGTCACTGCTGGTTTACCTGTGCCAGCTGGATCAAGGCCAGCATGATCCCACCCAAGCTGCCATCACACCTGCCCACAACACTGCAGACATAACGTTCACAGCTCACCACTTCTTGGGAAGGGGTTGACTCTGAACTGCTTCTCATGGGATTCAAACCTGACAACTCTCCTGCTGGCCTGCACACAACCCTCTCCCTTAGCGTCAGCTAACAAAGTAGTGTGCAGGCAGCAGCGCAAGAGCTGCTCTTTTCATGGGGCAAGGTATTTTGGATACTCTGACTTCTGATTCACTGCCAGTTCTGTCCGTGAGATGAGTTATGAATAATTGCAAAAACACAATAAAGCAATCCCGGCAGGGAAAAAAAAAGGAGGGCGTTCACCCTTTAGTCCATGGGGAGCTGGTGTGGAAGATTTGCAGGTCTAACTATGAGAATTAATTTTCTGCTTTTATTATGCCACTGTAGCTTGTGCTATGTTCAAACACAAGTGACAACACCCACAAAAGTAGAGGTGGTGGGCAGGTGATGTTAAATCCATTGAAGTTTCCATTATGGGAAGGTGATTCATTTCAGAAAGTGGCCAGTACACCCTACCTGTTAATGTTCCTAATTCTCCAGCATGAAATAATGCCTCTGACCTCACAGTGTAAGAAAATAGCTTCAGCTGGGGTAATGAATATTGTATTTCCAGCTCTGTTACAAAGACAGTAAAGTGGTGAATGTGCTTCTGCAACTGCAGATTGTGTTTAGTGGGAATAATTTTTAGATGGACAATAAGTTGTGTCAGAGGAGCAGAAAAACTAAATGTTTATAGGCTGTGCTTTTTCCCCCCCCCCAATGAATCACAAAGTGAGCATCAGTTACAAAAATGCAGACAAAAAAGGTAAAAAAAGGCAGAACATGAGTTAGGTCTGTAAAAAGCTAAATAGCAGTTACTTGAGAATGATGCTGGCACGTTTGGTTATCCTACAGCTTTGTTAGATCTTTTCCTGAAGGATGGAAGCTCCCATAGCTTTATTCATTGGAACATCTTGTTAGGTGGAGAGAACTACAGAAAGACTGCTGGCTGTTCAATCACTGCAGTTTTGTTGCATTTGCATAAAGTAAAGTTATATCAGACTCCAATTTTTTGTGAAAGCATCCTGATCCTGCTTATCACAGCCCAGCAGGTGCTGAAATATTCCCCAGTAGCCAAAGAGTAACCCTAATACATCACCATGGGTTTCTATATCAGAAAAATATGGGAGCAGCAATGTTGGGGCCCTGCTGGGGTTGCCTTGGGATGTCTTTTCAGGTCCCAGTGTTCCTGGAGCTGTAGGCTCTTTGACTCTCTCAACCCTAACCCTAAACCAGAACCAGGTGGTGTGATGATCCTTCCCTAGGTATTTTTGTCCTGGATTCCTCTAAAATTCTGCAGAGTTTGGAGTTTTCTTGGATTCATGCATTTTCCCCATAGCTTCTCCCAGTCTGAACAGAGGTCCCCTTTGGGCAGGTAGTCTGATGTTCACTAGCTCTGATGACTTGGAATAAGCCTTAAATTGCACATCTATCTGATAATGTGGATTGCAATATGGAGTTGGAGAAAGGCCAGTATAGAGTTTCCAGTGTACAGTTCTACCCAGTATACAACCTATTCCTTACCTATTCCTCAACAGTTTCTCAAGAGGTTTTCTTTTCCTCCTCTCTCTCAATGTTACTGAGACCCATTGGCTCCATGTCCAGTTTAGCTGCTAGTCCTTAACTGCTCCACAGTGCATATCCAGTACAGCCATTTCTTTGTTCTGTCTGCAGTCTGAGGGCAGGAAGAATTGACAGGTCCAGAAATCCAAGCAATTGTAAAGAAGGACTAGCTAGAAGCCAGAGTGGTCCTCCAAACAAGCACTATCTTTCAAGGATGGTGAAACATTAATTTTGAAGAATTAAGGACTTTAGTTAAAAATAGATATTGCTGAGGTAAGATAGATAAGCTTCCCTTTGTTAACAGAAGCCGGATTTAAGGAACTGGTAAATCATGAAGTCTGTCAAACTATGTTTATGCATTCTGACTAATCAATAGACTCCAACAATACAATACAATCATAAATCAAACAGTCCTGGAAAAACAGGATTCAGTTGTCATGCAACACTAAAAGGTTAAAAAGTCAAAGCGAAGAAGACCCATCTTACTTCATCATTTTGAGACCCCACCCCATAAAAAGACCACCGACGCATTTCAAAGAACAAACTCCGCATGCTTAATAGCTTTTTGGCTAATTACCATATGAAGCGGGGAATGGGATGTACCAGAGTTATGAATATGCATTTGTGTTTTGGGTATTCAATACTCCCGCACATAAAAAGACCCTGTGATCATCTGTGAATTGTGCGTGTGTATTTGGGAGCCATCCCGCAAGCTGCCCTGCGTTGTAATAAACATACACTTTCTAACTTTAAACTGTTAGAGAGTCTTTGTCCATCATAGCTGGATATCGGTATTAGATCAATATCCATATTTTTTTAATACTTCAGTGGCAGGTCTCGTGATCCTGCTCCCCTGTGTGAGGAAGCAGATCCTTTGTGTCCCAGAGGACTGCAATGCAGAAGCTTTGGGCATTAAACACCTACTGGCATGCTCAGTTGCAGAACCAAGACCTATATCAAAGCAGTAATAATCTTTCTGGCTCTCCCCCAGTAAAACTGCATCTTAGGCTACCTGGAACCTATCTGTAGGAAGATTTATGCCTCTGGAGCTGCCCAGCTGTCTGAACTACACTAGTGTAAGAATCTCTTACATGGTATGTGAATGCCTGCAGGTGGACAGCCTACAGACCAGAGAGAAGGTGGCAACTGCAGACGAGATTGAGGGAGGATGTTACTACCCTGCCAGCAGAGAGCTAGAACATATTGGACAAAGTGTCAGGAAATACTGATGAAGACAAGACAAGGACAAAGGTTCTTTCTGATTAATCTTTCGTATTTCTTCAGGCGGAGGAAACAAAGCTGCAGTGCACTGGAGCAGCAGTGCTCGCACATTGCCTGCATCTGGTCTGCAGCCACTCCCACAGTCCTTAAAACTCCTCAGGCAGAAGGGATGGAAGATCTGGCCCTGGGAGGGTGGGAGGCTGTTGCAGAAGCACTCTAACAGCTCCAACACAAAGCAGAAGATGTACCACACCAAAAAAACCCCCCAAACCTATCAACACAATGTACAGAAAACCAAACCAAACCGCAAAGATGCTCAGGTTTGAATAGATTGGAACAGAAAAAGATAAATCCCTGGTGACCCCAGCCACAAGGGGCCACATCCTAACCTGGTGGCAAGCTGAAATGGGTCATATTTGTTGTATATTCTAGATGATGTGTTGAAAGCTTTCAAGCCATCCCTGGTTAGTTTGTCTTCAGGATTGCAATAAACCGCACAGTAAGCTGTCATGTAAGATAAGCATCAGATTTACAGTGCAAATTAGTCTCTCAGACAATGGAGCGAGCTAAGCATTTTGTTGGCACAGAGGAGCCCAGATTAAGAGCAAGACAGACAGCAGAGATGAAATACACAAAATAATCAGAGAGACAGACACACCGCCTAAGCAGGGGAACAGTTCTGTTCCCTGGAGCCGGCTGCAGCCCATGCTGCTCATGAAAGCTCTTCACAATCTGTGGAGCCCTTTTTCCTCTCCATCAATGACCCGGCCTTTTCACAGGTCCCTTCAGCTTCACTTTGCCCCATGTCAGCTTAGAGCAGAAGAATAAGTAGGAGAAAAGAGTTGAATAAAAGGGTCTCCTGTATGAATGCCTCCATTCTGGGCTGGGGTCAGCACCCCACACAACAGAGGTGTCTCCCCACACTCTCCTCCTTGGCCACTGCCACCGGCACTCACCACTGGCTTCTCTTCCAGACCAGGGGTCCTGCCCACTGGGGCAGTTCTTCTCACCTGATCCTAACAGCAACTATGACTTAGGCAGAAGTGAGATTGTTAGTAACAGATATAACTTTCTGTGCTGCCATGACATTCTTCAGGGTTTTGCACTGCATTCATTTGGAGAGACAAAATGCAAGCCCATTGCTGGTGCCCAGTACGAATGGCACAGGCACTACTCTTGGCCTCAGCCCCTGCCAGCAGGTGGTATGACAGGCAGGGTGAACTCTTTACTTTCAGAAGGACTTGTGCAAGTTGCTCTTTCCCACTAACTTATAAAATCATCCCCAAGCCAGGAGAGCAGTGTCAGGAAGCAGCACTGGTTTTGCATCTTTCCATTCCTGCTGGGCCCCAGACAAAGCAGCTGGGCTGCTCAGAGACCTAATGTAAGCAGTCAATGTCATCAGTCTGTCCCTCAGCAGATCTGAGAGGAAGGGGTGAGGTCTCTAGTTCAAACCTGAATTGCTCCTCTGACAGCTATTAAGTGGCCACTGGTTGATTTCAGCAGGTTCCCTCACCTAGAAAAATGTTTGGTCTGGAGGAACAAGAAGGGGGTGGAGGGTCACCTACTCACACAATTTAGTCCCAGCTTTTCCCAGCTCATTTTTAAGCAACACTGAGCAAGTCGTTCTGACCTTTACTGCCTCTGCCTCACTGTGATTAAGAAAGTGATTTTCTGAAAGCCTTGGTTGTTGAGTCACAAACAAGCATATATGGGAGAGAAGTTTCCAGTCCTGATGTTTCGTGGAGAAGAAACTGAAAGTTTGATTCAAGTGCACTCTTAATACTCTAAGAACCCCAAGAGGATTACTGTTATTTTTAATCTTGTGACTTTTTCAAGCCTACCTCAATTTGAAATGCATGGGGCTGGCACTGATGTTCCTCTTCCCTTTCTGTAAAGCAAAGCTGAAGTTAATGATCCCTATTTCCTTGTATTGCTGTGCTGTCATGAAGGTTAATTAGGTACAGTTGGTGCAGTGCTTTAAACAAAGAAATTGTACCTGTATCATCATGACTGGCACTGATATGATTCCTGTTCCCATTCTCAGTGGAGACACCAATGACAACTTTCAGTTTATCTCTGGGGGGGTTTCCAATTTCCAGACAAATCACAAAAGTGAGAAGAAAACTTGCCCCACCCCATGCATGTCAGCTTGCTATTGTGGGGCTACACAGGTTGATCCTGCAGCCAAGACCTTTGTTTTGGGTGATATGCTCCTCGGCTATTGCAAGCAGCTGAAACAGCCAGAGACCACTCTGACTGCTGGGCACAAATAAAATCTCACTGTCCACCACCTAGCAGAACCCTTCTCCGGAGAATGACCAACACCACCTTCTTCCAAGTCTGCTGCTGGAGAAAGCTTAGCTGAACTTTGCAGGGCACATCCGTAACAGGCATTTACATCTGAGAGGAAGGAACTGCTGTTCACGTCCTTTTTGTCATTTTTGGATCAAAGATCCAGATCCTGCAGTGTCACAGGCAAAATGTTAAAGGGAGCACTACAAAGTGTTTGTTCTTTGAACACTCATGCTTCAACTCCTGCCATCAGTCCCATGCTGCAGCTGTTGGAAAAGGCTTTGCAGGCTCAGCAGCTGGGCTCTACCCAGCCCTGCTCTGCCCAGGCAC
This sequence comes from Cyanoderma ruficeps, assembly GCA_008694505.1. NCBI lineage: Eukaryota > Metazoa > Chordata > Aves > Passeriformes > Timaliidae > Cyanoderma > Cyanoderma ruficeps. The sequence goes on from VZDJ01007753.1 coordinate 14,275,149, forward strand.
CAAATGCTACAAACCACGACGGCTGCCACCAGCAAAAAGCCTAGAAATGCCACATTGAGTTTAGCCCTGGAGTTTTAAACTTTAACTCTGCAATCAGCAAGACATACTTGTCTCTCTGCACCAGGATTGTTCAGGAAGCTGCTGCACACAGCAAAATGGGGGCAGTTGTCTCCACAGCCCAGCTCACCCCAGGGCTCTTCAGTGGCACAATGAGCTTTAATTGTTCCTTGCACATGCCTCAAGACAGTATTAACTGCTAAAGCATCTACCTTGAAGCACTGGGAGACAGGGTTCAGGAGGGTAAACGAGCAGTGATAGGCGTGGCTTGTTTTCCTCAGCAGTGATACGGAGTGGCTTGTTTTCCTCGCTGAGCCTTGGGGGAGAAGCAGCTGAAGCTCTGACTCTGGAAGTGTGAGGCATAGTTGGTTGGGAACTTCCTGACTCCCTTTGTCGGGAAGCTTTGTGTCACCAAAACAGAAACTCTTTGTAAAAACACGATGGTATTCTTCAAACTTTCACTGAAGAGGAATTCAGGGAGATTGGCCTCAGAGCAGGTAATAATCTGGTGGTCAAGGGATTTGACCAGGCTTGAGTCAGCCCAAGGGCACTGCCAGCCACACACACAAACACACACACTAAATGGCCAAAGCAGCAGCTATTTGCACTTTTTTTTTTTAACTGTTTCACTTTGCAAGAAGAGATGCTAATTGGAGGAGAAACATAAACTTATCCTCTCGCTTCCTAAGTGCTTTCAAATACCAGAGCCAAGATCTCCTCTGATATGGGTTTCTATTTCTTGAAAAATATTGTTTCTTTGCTTTGCCATTCCTTTGCAGGAGGTGACTGGGTTTTTTGATCCAGAAATATCTCTTTTATATAGCTATAGCTGTTTGTCAGGAGCAGCCAGAGTCTCCTTCAACCAGGATATTCTGGGATTCTTACAAGACTTCAGCTACTCTGCTGTAGAGATGGTCTCTAATGAAGCTGAAGACAGGATGTCCTACAGTCCAGAGGTAATGCTCCATGTGCTCCAGAAAAACACAAGTGAGTTGCCTGACAAGTAGCATCATCTACTAGAAAGGACACGGATGAAACAGGTGCCTGGAGACCCAGCTCTGTTCTCAGCATTATTGCTGCCAGCTATGTCTCCTCTGCTTTTTCTCCATGTTCCTGGCCATTATGATGTGACTGCCCAGACAGCATGCTGGGAATCCTGCATGACCTGCAGTGGAGTGTGCTGGCAAGCAGGAGCTAATTCCAGCTCTGTGAAGACCAGCAAGCTGGGGAAGGGAGAAGTCCACTCTTTGCATAGGGGAAGCTAATGAACACTAACTGGTTGGCCTTGTGGCACTTAGAAACAATCTCCCAGCTCCCATTGACATACTTAGCCTCTCATCTTGGAGAGAAAAAAGTGCACACCAGGACAAAGTTCTCTGAAGCTTGCCATCCTTCTGATGCAGCTCACAAGGGCTTAATGATGAAGACTGACCCTTTCCATAGGCAGCTGGTTGAAGACTCTTTTGATGCAAATATCATCTTACCATCGTGTATAGTTTGTAAGAAAGATGAGCCCACAAGAGAGAACTAGAGCAAAACTAGTCTTTTGGTCTAGTCATGGTTGTTGCTCAGAGTGCTGTTGGCCTTTCAGGAAGAAAGAAATCTGGAGATTCCTCCTTTATCTCAATTGAAATACATCTCTTCCATGTGGAATCGATACAGAAATGGGCTTTTGCTACTGACCAGACAGGTCACTAAAAAGCCTATAGGATGTCTCAAGGTTGCTGACAGAGTGGAAAGGTGATCTCAAAAGGCAAGAGAGTCCAGCTTGCCACAAAGAACTGTGCATGGTGAGTGCTTCCTCCCTACCCTCACCACCCTCTGGGCCCTGTGCTAGAGAATGCACTGGTGCATTTTGGCAAGTATGAACAGCAAGGGACAGCTATCAGCTGGGCTCTACCTTCCCTGTACTTGTGTTGAAAGCATCAAAAGTGGCCATCAGACTTGACTTGTTTGAACTTTATGTTCTTGCCTGTCTTCAATTTTCACTTTTTGCTCCACCTACAAGCACTTGGATCAGTTAAGAGGCTTGCTTAAAAGCTTGGCAAGGAGAAGCACATAAAGCTGCACCAATGGCTCCTTTTCCTTTTGAAGTCTCATCACTGCTACACTGAGATTTTGGATCACAACAACAGGAATCACCTCTTGCCATGAATATGGACTCTTGAGCCCATTTGGGGATCTGTGGGTGGAACAGAAACAATCCAGCAGACTCAATGATTTTCAGTGGCCTCAAGCTTTAAAGGTATGAGGAGGAGAACTTTCCAACAGAAAAAAATATTCCTTACAAATAACCCCTCCTAGCATTTGTGCCCAGGCTGAAGAGACCATCCTTTTAAGCCTGCTCTTTGACCCATGCTAGCTCAGCTCTTGTCAGGGCACATCACCTCCTCTGTCAATTCTGCAGCAGTGGTTGCACATTCTTCACTCAGCTGCTTGTGATAGTACCTGGCACAAAAAGACCTCATGTGAATCAGAGGATCTTGTTAAACAGTCTTGTTAATTCAGCTCTGATAAAGACACAGGAGAAAAAAAAATCAATATTTGTAAAGTGAAAAAGGACAAAATCTATAGAGAAATAAAGGTCATTTTCACGGTTCTATGAGGCCCTTACAAACAATGGAGAGTAAATAACATAATCCAAGCTTATGTAAGAAATAACTTTTCTTCCATGCTTTAGTACTACCCAGTGGATTTTAAACAAAGGCAGACTCAGTTAAGCCTCCTCTGTCCAGTGAGGCTAAAAGTCCTTCCCATGACAGTATTGCTAACTCACAATTTATCAAAAAAGCACATGAAGTTAGGTCCCAGCAGCAGTTTGGGGAGAAACATAGGAGTGAGATTAACTAACAGGAAGGTGCTCTAGGATGCCAAGATTGGACATCAAAAGTCCCCTCTATTTGTTCACCAACTGCCATGAATATTTTGTTTATTCTGCCAGTATATTATCAAAGGTTCAAACTCTTAATCTCTGGAAACGCATGATTGTAACTTGAGCATTTTACAGCTGAGATATCCTAGAATTTGTCCAAAAATACTCCTGGTAAAGTTGGAAACATATCCTGCCTTGGTAGTAGGGAAGGATCCAGGTCCAGACATTTCTTCTTTCCACTCCTGGAGCAGTTGAGCAATGGATGCTGATGCTTTTCAGTGGGATGGCTGGCACCAGTGAAATATTCAGAAATTCTGCATTTATTCTGATTACGTGTTCCCTACTCCTCTCCAAGGCACATGGAGGAATTGAAGAAAAAAATGAGTAGCAGCTCAAAAAGCAAAGGCACAAATTTTAACTGACCTTTGACTCAAAGAAATGACCCATTCATCCCAGAGGTCTTTCTGTCTATCCAAAGGATAACAAGGCAGTTAAGCTAAAAGCTGTGTCCTACAGAAGCAGCTGAGCTGGGGATTTACTGGGGAGTACAGATATGCTTGCCTGCTCATGCTCCAGCATGCCAGGAACGGGCAGGATAGGCCTTTATTATTCTGCTAGTGGAAGGTATTTGATGGCCTAGTCTCAAAACTCGTTTCACATCTCAGCTGACAAGGGGAGAGCACTGCAGTCATGAGTGGGCAGGTATGCTGCCTCTGGGAGCAAACAGGCAGAGCATCCCTCCCCCACAGCCAGGCTGAACAGAGAAGGATGGGACCCATCAGTGTCTCAGACTATCAGATCTGTTCTAGTGCAAAACTCATCCCCTAACTCTGCACCCAAACCTCTGCCATGTCCCCTCACCCTGTCACTTCAGAGAGAGCCAGCTGGTCCTACCTATTGTTTCCTCGGTGAGCTTGTCACCTGGAAATCTCAGCCCGGAATGTATAAATTGGAGATAGCACTAACACTGCCCAAAGAGACATCAAACCTCCTCCTCTGCACTGCACAGACAAAGAGCTGCTGCTTAGGAACACGAACCCACAAGTGTGACAGTTCCCTTTGCTTCCTTCCATATTCATGTCCTTTCTCTTTCCAGGGTAGATTTCAATGCAGCACAGCAGGGATCCTGTGCACACTTGGCTTCTGGGTGGTTACTGAAGGGCTCTCCCTGGTGCTGCAGGTAAATTCGACTCCTTTGATATTGTGGCAGGACTGCCATGGCTCTGTCCGGTTTTCAGAAATGCTAGGCCTCCCTCTGAGATTAGTGCCTCATTTAGCTGGAGGAATATCTGGATTAAGACAGACTCCTGCTTGCTGCCACAAATCAGTCCCCACACTCTCAGTCTCTCATGGGAGGGCCTGACAAAGGCTTTATCTGAAAGGGAGGAGCCCCTGTTGCCTCTTGGCTTTCTCTTGAGCCAGTCTTGACTCTATCTTGGGATATCCCCTGTCACTGCCTGGAGAAGACCAACAGTTGACCATAAAGTACTAGAATTACAGTGTTAAGTGAGAGACCCCGATTCCCTCTCTATTCCAGTTTCAGTTCTCCTGAAGAGTTTCTATCCTGCAGTGCATCTCTGTTGCACTGGGAGGGGGAATATTAAACAACCTCCTACACATTTCAGCAAGACCTCTCCTAACTCAAAGATGTCCCTTCAGCCTGGTGAACCCAGTCCCCAGCAGGGATTTAATGCAAGACCAATTTCAAAAACATTGCTAATACTTCTGCTTTCATTTGCTTAAACAATCGCTGAAAATCTTCCCATATGCCTGACTGGGATAGTGGTGTGCTGTGGAAGGCTGAAAGCATGGAAAATCCAAGACCCCTCTGCATCACTGCCCTTCTCTCGCATCTACCTGTTGTGAAGCAAAGCCAGACTTGGCTGTCAGAACAAGGGCTTTGTGAAAAAAAAATCGGCTGCACACCTACAGCAGCCTTTCAGGCCTTCAAGTTAAGACATTTACTGTCTTGATTCTGTGATGCAGCCTAGCCTGGCAATGCTGTCATGCTTCTACTATCAGGAAATGAAGAGCAACATTACCCTCCTCTACTGATTCCCCTAAATTTTCTTCTGCAGTTCTGTACACACAGGGGAGCAATAGGGCAGAACAATTGATGCCTCTAAAAATGAAGGAGCATCCAAGGATGCTTTCAAGTACCACACTGTAGAGCTGCAGGATCTATGTGTCAGGTTCTTCCCAGATTTCACATAAGGATGCCCAACTCAGCTTGTGGTCCACATGCATGCACATGCTACCCTCATTCTCGACAGGATAGAACTTTTGAAACTGCAGATCCCACTATGCTACACTCTAGCTTGGCTTCTGCATTCATTACAGAAACTCGTTTGCACCTTTATTTTCTTCCCTTTGTTTCCAATCAGAGGCATACAGGGAGCGACTAGAGTGACATGAATCTCATTGGAGGCTGATGCTACATCAGAAATCCCATCAAACTATCTTTCAGTCCCAACAAGCTTTCCCCTGAAACAAAACATCTTGTAATGGCTTGGAGAGCCCCTGTGTATATTGTATTTCCAGCAGGGTTTCTTAATGGGCTTACTAGTCAGAAACTGAAGGTTTTTTTACAAACTACAGACAAAAAACTTTCCTATTTAAATACCCTCCTAGCTCTTATTGGTGTTTTTCTGGACCTTTTCCCTACCAAAATCAACTCTATATTGAGGGATTCCAAGCAGAGCAATCTTAATTTTCCGACAACACAGAGCCTAAATGGCCTAGGAGCCCCTGCACTTAGCATTTCATGCCTGCTGTGCACAAGCAGGGCCCAGCAGGTGTTGGCTGGGGGAGCCAGGCAACCTCTGCAAATCTCTTGCTCTCCTTCCAGGCACACAAGTGGAAATCACCTCCTGAGCTGCACCTGAATGATGTTACAGGCAAGATGAAGGAGGTGCTGAAGGGGCTGGAAGCCTCTGGCCTCAGCAAGCAGCTGAGAGGGGCAGTGGAGTGGGCAAGCCCGCTAGTGCCAGAGAACCAGCCAGCCTTGCCTGGCGCTCTGGGAAGAGGGGCACTGCACACCCTTGGCACTTAGGGCACAAGAGGAGGCAAATTTGGCCTCTCCCTGTGTGTCAAGCAGGCAACCCAAACTGAGACTCTGGCACAAGAGGAAAATGCAGCCACTCCTCAAGTTGTTGACCAGGAGACACCGACAGAGAGCCCAGCACAAGAGGAAAATTCAGCTGCTCCTCAATTAATCGAGCAGGAGTCACAGACTGAGGCCCTGGCATCAGGTGCTGCACTGAAGCCCTTCTGCATGTGGTCTCTGAGGAGAGGGCTGGGAAGGGCAATGGGCTGGGAAGGCCACTGGCCCACAGAGTGGCCACTGGGTGACACCTACATCTCACAGGAGCTCTGGCACATCTCGAGGAGGCGGAGAGCTCCCTGGGCCCAAACCAAACATTCCACCACATTCTGGATGGTGTTAGCATGGACGAAGTGCCACTGTTCTGTTGCCCAGGCTGCAGCAGGTATCTCCACAGTCTCCCCATGAGGTTAAAGGCACCCAAGAGCAGGCCAAGAGGGACCTTCAACTTGGAAAATCCAGTTGTCACCACCAAAACTAGCCCAGGCTGAAAAAGTTACTACTCCTAAATCCTGAGTCCTATTTCTGAAATGGACTAAAAGACACATGGCCTCCAATCTCCAACTTCCAGAGTGCTGTTTAAGAAGGTTTATCAAGCCTCCTGAGGCTGCATTCAAGCATCTTTCCAGCTTGAGGCCAGCCTGTGCTCGCACAGCTGCACTCTGCCAAGCACTAAAGGCCTCTCTTCCCCTACAGCAACAACTTGGCTACTCGTTCCCTAGCTGGCTGATGGCAGCACCTGGATGCTGTCCAAAGGCAGTAAGTTTCTTGCAGCTGAATATGTTTAGTCCCTCTCCTAGGGCATGCTCTCCATTACACAGCTATTGTTTATGACCCCAATTATCTCCCAGAAACTGGTCCTTGCCTGCAGTTAATAACCAAGGCTAAATGATCAAGTGTTAGGGCTCAGGCAAACTGGTTGTTAACTTCTCTGTCAACCAAGTTCAGAGTCTTTTACTGCTATTAGAAACTCAGATTAATGATGCATAACAGAAATGAACTCTGCAGTGACACAGCTAGGTGAGGTTAGGGGAGGAGGGAAAAGAATCACTCATTTTACCTGGAGATATCAGCTGAGCAAGGAGGAGATGAGCCCTCCTTCAACTCTCTTCTCAGCCTCCCTGATGTCTGGGAGACAAATATCAAAGAGTATCTTATTTTGCAGAGTACTTTAAACTTTCTTAGGATCTGGATCGTGTGGGCAGATCTGTAAGTGAAATGGGCTCACTGACCAGAACCTGCTTTCGGAAATGTATTAGATTTGCATGGCAAGGTTTTGGTAGCACGGCTGCTATAGGGGTGTTTTCTGTAAGAGGCTGCCAGAAGTATCCCTCATGTCTGACAGAGACAATGCCAGCCCACTACAAGATGGATCCATCACTAGCCAAGGCCAAGCCCATCAACAATGGTGGTAAATGCCTCTATGATAAAACATTTAAGAAGGGAAAAAAAATATTGCACAGAAGTACTTGTGGCCAGAGAAGTAAGAATATGCGAGAGAAACAACCGCACAGACAGCAAGGTCAGTGCAGAAGGAGGGGCAGGAGGTGCTCCAGGAACTGAAGCTGAGATTCCCCTGCAGCCTGTGGTGCAGACCATGGTGGGGCAGCTGTGTCCCTGCAGCCCATGGAGGTCAACTGGGGTGCAGAGATCCTCCTGCAGCCCCAGAGCACCCCAAGATGGAGCAGGTGGATACCCAAAGGAGGCTGTGACCTGCTGGAAGCCCAGGATGAAGCAGGCTCCTGGCAGAACTTGTGGAGCCCATGCTGGAGCAGGTTTGCTGGTTGAACCTGTGACCCTGTGGCAGATCCGGGTTGGGCACTGTTCTTGAAGGACTGCAACTCATGGAAAGGGACCCACACTGGAGCAGTCTGTGAAGAACTGTGGTCTGTGGGAAGGGCTCATGCTGAGAAGTTTGAGGAGGACTGTCTTCTGTGGGTGAGACCTCACACTGGAGCAGGGGAAGGAGTCTTTCCCCTGAGGAGGAAACGGAAGCAGAAACCATGTGATGAACTGACCATAACCCCCATTCCTGTCTCTCTGCATCTCTGAGGGGGAAGAGGTAAAAACTGGGAATAAAGTTAAACATGGGAAAGAGGAAGGGGTGGGGGGAAGAGTGTTTTTAAGATTTGTTTTACTTCTCTTTATCCTACTTTGATTTTGCTTTGTAATAAATTAAATAATCTCATCAGGTTGAGTCTGTTTTGCTTGTGATAGTAATCAGTGAGTGATCTCTCCCCATCCTTATCTCAACTCATCAGTTTTCATTATATTTTTTCTCCCCTGTCCTGTTGAGGAGAGGAGTGAAAGAGTGGCTTTGCTGGGCACCTGGCATCCAGCAGGGTCAAACCACTACAAGGGACCTCTTCCAAACTGTAATTCCTACCCTAATATTTCAAATTTCCAACAGTTAACAAGAGCTGGTGACTTTTGCAAACCCGTGTAGGGCAGGAAAGCAAGACCTCACTTCAGAAAGGAAGGCTATATAGAATGAACATGCACAGAAATGAATCTGAGGTTTCATTCACACCCAATACCAGACATATTGTCAGCCTTTCCCAGCCTACTCCTCACTGGTTCATCTCTAAAGCAGCCCTCCAACAACTCCTCAGAAAATAGTAGTTTCAATCCAGAAAATGCTGATGCTGAATCCCTTTCACAGATCTTTCTGAACTCTAATGGGATACTATCACCCTTATGCTTAGAGAGGCCACTAGGTATCTTACAGAACATAAATTTCTCAAGAGAGTGACCAATTTCTACCCATAAAGTACAGAACCCTGACTTTGGGGAATTACCACTATGGCCTTGGCAGTCAGTTTGACCCAATCCGTACAGAGACACTCAGAGTACCAGAAAAATAAACCCAGGCAGTGCAGCTGTACAACCCTGGGATCTGGGACAAATGGACAATGACACGGGAAGAGAAGAGTAGCTAGAACAAGCATAAAAATTTATGTCTGGATATACATAAGAGCAGGAGCTGGTGCCTACAAATAACTTTGGTTGTGATGAGCTCACTGCCTGAATCTTGGAGTATGACTTTCTCCTCCTGCCACCATAGATATACAGGGAATGGGAAAAGGAAAGGTGTTGAAAGGTCTGTAGCCAACCTCTCCTGCTCAGATACCTGTCCCTTCGCCTCTCTTCTGGGACAGATTATACTCTAGACTCCTTTTCAAAATCTGCCAGATACTGTCCAAAAGACATTTATTCTCCTACCACTCCATGCATCAACTGGGAAAAGGCAAAGAAGGAAAATAGCCAACAGAAGAGGGCACTTTTCCCTGTCTGAGCGACAATTGGATGATAGAAGGCCACAGATGTGTGCCACCATGTGTGCCAGCCAGGTAAAGCCAGATGCCTCTTCTATCAGTAGATAGTGAAGGAAACAGTGATCCAGGAAGAAACAGATTTTCTGGTGGCTTGAGGAGGATGCAAGGATCATCCTGCACTTACAGAGCAGCACTCAAAGCATGCAACATTTCTCGCAAAAAGTTTGCTAGTACTTTTTCTGTCCTGCCCAATCCGTTCCCAGCCACAACCTTCATACCTGCGTGAACACAGTGACACTTACTAATGAAAATGGAGTGCTATTTATTGTGTTTGGGCTGCCATCAAGGGAGAAGCTCTGTCAGCAGACACACCAGCACTCTGCTGTCCCACAGAGACATTTGAAGTGCAACTGCAAGAAGCACAAACAAATGCTTTGGTGTGAGGCCATGGCTTGAAGACAACAGCCATCAGCTAGGGAGCCTGTGGGCATGGTCCAGAGGGTAGCTGAGCAGCTGCTGAGTCCTCAGCTGCCATCCTCCCCCGGGGCCTGGCAAAAGCAACCTGGCCACTACTCCTCAAGACTGCTCAGGCAGCTTTAAAAACACACTCTTTCATCATTATGCATGGATTTACTTATTCATGTATTCTCAACAGAAACACCAACAGCCATAATTGGATCCATTACTGGGTTATTAGAGATCTCAGTCACTGCCTCTGCAGCTTTGCACGGTGCTGGGGGAACGCACAGGAAGAACAAACAGAGCAGAGGCATGGCCAGTGGCAGGGGGTTTAAAAATCCATTAAGTTGTTGCTGTGGCAACTAAAACAAAATTTCTGGCAGGAGCTACTATATGTGGAGAACTGTAAACTTCTCCATTTGTGGAAAACATTGGTCATGTGTCTGAAAGGGAGGTGGAGGAAAGACAGAAAGAATGGCTCTTTTCAGAGACTGTTGCAGCAAGAGCCAAAACCAGTCTGCTTACAAATTTATTCCTTACAAATTTATTCTTATGGCAAGCCCTGATGATGGTTGGATTCTACATACCAAGCATCCCAGGAGCCAGCACACCGAGACAGAGCTGGTAATGTTTGGAGGAGCATTTCCAGGTATTCAGTACAGGTGGTCTTGAATGCCAGGAAAGCCACTGAACTGCAGCACAGACACAGCGCTCAGTCCACCCACTTCTACCTTCACCTGCCTCCTCTGCCCCACAACCTGTCCAGGGTCTCCATGGAAAATTGAAGCTTGTCTGGGAATTACCTTTCACTAAGATGATAGATTCTGGAACACCAAAGTTTCCATCCGTAAACAGTGGGAAGTGAAAACGCAGTTGTTAGGTCTGGAAAAACTAAAATCTGTCTAGAAAGGCTGTTCTTGGTCTAAGAAAACACCACACGTTTTCAAGAGTGGTCAGCAGGGCCGTAACCACCTGGATGACACATCATGTATCCCAACTTCGGAAGGTGTCCACTACTTTAACATCCCAACAGGGGTTAGAAACTTTCAGACATCTGAAGTTCACATTTAATTATAATATAAGACCTGCAAAAACAGAATCAGTGTTGATTTAATGTGGATTGATTTACACTAAACAAGCTGTGCTGTGCCACCTGTTTAATTTTCTGGGAGATTTCACAGATCATGTCTGAACCTGCTTAGCTAACACAGAACAATGGCCCCACACCCAACCTTTGTTGGGTTTGTTACTTATGAAGTAACTCACTCAGTTTGGAATTTCAGAACAGCACAGATTCCTGATGTGTAACTCTGAATTCTCTCAAGTTTAGTGTATGGGTTGGAGCTACCTAATGGGCACTTTGCAAAAAGATTCAAGAGTGACAGTGGATGCTGCCAGCAGAAAATTTGCCTACTGAGAGATATTGTGTAGGCAAAATGACTGACGACAATATCCAGCTTTTCTCTGGAGTCAGCAACTTAAGTACAAAGACTTTATTGCAAGTTAGACTCACTTGTGGATTGATTTCCACTGTGAAAGGAGGAGCAGCAGCAATGAGAAGACAAAGATATGGGGACTGGTGTTGGGTCAGCACAGTGGAGTGGCATCCAAGCAGCCCCATTATAATGCGACCAGTCTCCTCTCCTCTGTCCCCTGGTGACATGGAGGCTCACAGCTTCCTGACCCTGGCTCTCATGGCTCACATGACTTCACTGCATTAATGATCTCAGTCAGAATTTTTTAAGCTGATTGACAGAAACCTGAAAAAAACAACCACCTAGGAGCTATGAAATTGTACCATTGCCAAAGGGGAGCTTAATACAGGGCAGAAAAGAGGCACTGGCTAAAGGCACAGGAGGTCTTTAAATAGACACCCTAGGTCTGGTCTGTACAGCATTAAGGATTGTGGTGAGTCTCTGAGGTCAAGGTAAGAAATTAATACTTACAAAGCTCAGTGAGGCTTATGCTTACAATACAGCACTAATTATCCTGTTAATCAAAGTAAAATCCTTCAGTTTTGCAAAACCAGCCAGCAAAAGGCTGCAGATCCACAGCTCAGACATTTAACTCCCAACCACCCTAATGCTAGAAAGCAAATGAATAGGAGGGTTTGAAAGGCTTTGAAATTTTACTCCACTCTACCTTCTTAAAACTTTCTGCCTTCATTTCTACCTTACACCACTTGGATAAGAAATTGTTAACAAGGAGGTTTAGAGAAAAAATATAAGATGCTACCTGTCTTTAGCTTTTAAAATCTTAAATCTGTAGTATATGAATGTTGTTTGTCTAGACAAAAATCTTCTGTTGGCATAAACATCCCCCTCAATCCATACTTCGGTCATGCACTGAAGTGTATGTCATATATCAAGTCTTACGTATTTCATTTTGGTCAATGCAGTTCACTGTGTGGTTACGTCTAGTGAACAACAGAATTTTCTTCACTGCAAACTACTTATTTTAAAATAGCTTGCTGCTTTGAGACACACAGACTGGTTTAAATGCTACAGTAAGGAAGGAAAAAAATCAGTCTATCAAACAAGAGAAAGGTAGACCACACACAGATCACTTCTCAATTTTCAGAGTCACTGATGCGGTGAGGATATATGTTGCTTGAGAAGAGGCTTGTCACTGGCTTTGGGTGGTGAAAGATCAGCAGCAGTTAAGGTTGGCTGGGAAATTTTCACTGTGCACAAATGACAATTTGAGTCTTGATATTATAGCTGTTAAACACCTGCACCTAAGAATTTCCCAACTTAGAAGCAGTCCTAGGCCTTGAAAAAAAGAGCCTGCTCTCATAAATTAAGACCCTATCGTAGCTAATTAGGTAAGTGCCAGTTTTACTTTAAATTCATAATTTTGAGGGCAGACCCTCGTTTGTTTAGAACTTCTTTTTAATTATGAAGAACTAATAGTAGAAACCATAGTGAAGCACACAAGCTATACATATGATGTCTCTGACTCTGGAAATTCCAAATATGCAGAGGGTTTTTTTCAGGCTGATCTTCCCCCATGCAAATACAAAACCACAGGATAATAATTTTCAGTCTGCCAGTGTCAGGTATGGTAGTGGAGGTGCCACAGCTAAGCACATTTTTTTGTTATTATAAAAGTAACCAAATCCCATTTCAGAAACAGTTAGGTTATCTGCCCTAGGATCTGTACTTGGATATCTAAATATCATACTTTTTTTTGCTTAGAAACTTAATTTGCAGCCTAAATTTATTCATGGGCCATTTATACCCATTTCCTCTTGTGGCGATGTTGTCTTTCAGTTTAAATTGCTGTTCTCCCTCCCTGGTGTTTACTCCTCTGACGTATTTATAGAAAGCATTCATATCTCCTCTCAGCTTCTGTTTTGCTGGATTAAACAAGCCAAACACTTCTAGTTCTCATGTATACAATGGATTCTCCACTGTCCCCCTCATCCCAGAAGCCTTTTCCTCTATCTATATGGCAGTCTAATGTTGATTTCCTTGTATTTGGTGTTTGGCAGTGTGCAGAGAACTGACAAAGCCATGATACTGACTTCTCCCTCAGGGGACAGCCTGCCTTATACAATCTAGAATTCCATTTGGTTTTCCATATACTGATAGGGTATAGGAACTTCTTTCATTAACTAACATACTCTAACCTCTAACCGTTCTCTTCCCTCAGCCCCCTAATGAGGTCTCAGTTTATAACACACTTCTTGTTACTAGTCCTTAGGTTATGATCTTTTTTTTTTTTTTTTTTNGCTGTTACTATTAACAAATGTTACATTTCTAATATATTTGCCATTAGTCATCAGTTTTTGTTGTATGACATCCAAGCATTACTCTCGGTAATGGCAATATCCTAATTGCTTTGCATCATGCTTTTTCATATATCCATATTCAATGAAAAATCTGTGCTGGAATCTAGAAATGGTGCAAGGCATCCCAGACAAGTAGCTGCTTCAGACTAGGAAGAGGATTGGTTTTCCTCCAGCTCCAGTCTCCACCAACTGAGAAAAACCACCATTTCATCAGCATGTGATCTCCTCCTGCATTTTGCTACTCCCCGAGACTCCAAACCCTCTTACAAACATATTGAATCCTGGCTGTGCGACTGGAGACCTTGGGAAGAAGCCCAGATTATGTTTTTGCATCAGTTTGGTTGCAAAGACAGCAGAGGGAACTGTCCCGTCCAACAGTGTTTTCTGAGTACCAGCCTACCTTCCTGTTCCAACTCCATGGACAGAGAGAACCACTCAAAGAAGATCAAGCATGGCTTTCTTGGTCCTTAGAGCTCTTGCAGCTTTTCATTTTGTGAACCTAGTGAGCTTTAGGCTTTTCACAATTTCCTCCTTAGAATATCTTTTTGCTTTTGGATGGTGGGAAGAGAAGCTGCTTTCTTCTGCAGCTACCATATCTGAGGCATTTGCAGCCCTTGTGGTACAAATTACTTTCCTCCCTTAATTACCTCTCATTTCTCCACTTCTACTTTACTTGTTTTGTTGAGTTGAAATTCTTGGGGGCAGCATGGCATTGTGATTACAGCACTCATCAGAGACTGCAGGATGCAACTCTAAAATACAGCAATGGTAGTAATACTTCTCTCAGATCACTCACAGCCTTGCTACCGTAACAGAAGGCATGTGGAAATACTTATCAATAACATTGATTACAACCCAGATGCTTAGGCTGGCTAAGTATTCTTTAGTGCTCAAGAAAGCTGCATGAGAATGATAGTCTTGCTCTAGCAGGACTCAAGTTGTTTTAGATGACACTGGCCCAAAAGCAAATTGGTTTAATTAATACCCTACCCATATGGGCCTGTAAGCTGAAGAGCAGATGAAGCTCTTGTGAGAAAGGAAGAGAACAGAAAAGCCTGGCCCTGAGACGGCTGTTTCCAAACCTGTTTACTTAACTATTAGCGAGGGTGGCTTCTCTTTAATTTATTTACATAGAATGTTTCTGTAACCATCTGCTCTTAAGCTAAACGAAAAATTATCATCTTTCTCCTGCTGCTGCAGAGACTCCCTTGGATGTTCTTAATAATACAAAAAAATCTATCATTTTAATGCAGACAGCTTGGCTTATAAAAATGATCTGTACCATTAGTAATTATGCCACAAATACAATGCAAACAAGCAGCCTTTCCCTGAAGAGGCCAAGCATAAAACACCTCTCTCACCACCAGGGGCCAGAGATGATGGCGCAGGTGCAGGACTTGGTTTCTCAATTCTCTACCACCAAAGAGCAGAGGGCACTTTATTGAAGTTACCATTACTGGCTTCTTTAACAAGCTCTAGGTGCTACAGTCAAACCTGCCCAGGCCCCATTTTCCTAGGCAGTTTTCCTGTTAATACAGAGCCGTATTTCTGAAGAGGGCTGTCTTGGTGTCCCAGTTTCTACAGTCCTCACGGTGTCAGAAGCCTTTATACCTCTGATGTATCCACCTTTGCAGTGAAGTGAGCTGATGCAGCTGGCTCCAGTTAACATATGGGAAACTGAGGCAGAAAGCAACTTAAAGGACCAGCAAAGATGATGAAAGAAAGTGCTTCAGCAAGAAAGTCAATTCAAGCCATGAAACCATTAAGGAGCAATTGAAAACATCACTCTAGGTAGGGGCTTCTCAAAAAAGCTCCACCACAGGCAGTTTACTAATAAATGGAAGGACAGCACTACTGGCCCAGCTGTTGCCTGACACCAGTGTGGCCAGTGCCAGAGTAGCAGGCGTGATACTTACATGCTGTTTCTCATTGACTGCTCCTTGCTTCTACAAATGGCAGCAAACCACTTAACCTCCACAAGTCAGTTTTCTCCCCCAAAAGAAGAATTAAAATGTTTAGAGATTCAGGGATGAATGAAAGAAAAACAAAGCAACAGAGGATGAAATGCTGTTTTCTTTAAACAAGTGCTATGGGAAAAGGAGTGAGATTACCTCACATTATATCAATAAAATATGAACATACCTCTTTACTAAATAATTCAATTGATAAAGAAATGTGTTTAAAGAAATCTAATCAATGTCTTGGGGATTTCAGACACTTCTGCAGAGAGATGAAGATTCTAAGAAATAAAGTGCAAACAAATTGGAAGGCCAGTACCTGCCCTGAATTCTTGTAGCCCAGAGGTCTGGCAACTCCCATGTGCTGCATGAAGAAATGGGAGAGGCACTGGTGGCTGGGCAGGGGGCTGCTGAAGGGTCACTCATGGGAGCACACTCAAAGAAGCAAAAGATTTAATCATAACGATCTCTTGATCCTAATTTCCTCTTTTCTGTGTCTCAGTCCATAAAATGGGGCTAAGAGAAGGTCTGCTGTGGGATTCTGGGATGGGTCATATCTGCATTTTATTTCAAAAGCTAAAGATGCACATAGGAGGGCACTTCTTTGCTAGGCAGACAAGAAAAGTGAGCTACAATGGATGATACCAGGCAGGCATTAATTGACTCCTCTGTGAAAGTACTGCACAAAAGCATCAAAACTGGTGCACCACAGGAGAGATCATGCAAAAACATAACCAGCAATTTCATGAGCAGCAGCTGAGGAAGCAATCCATGCAGAGGGAGACAGAGCCATGGCTGTGAGCCAGTCCAAGAAATGCAGGGAAATATGGGAGCTTTACCTGCTGATGTTTTATACTGAGGTTAGAGATGCACAGAGATCATTGACACGGATAGTATCTCTCTCATGAAGGGGATTATAAAGAACAAGCCAAGCTACTTTTAAAAACAATGCTTTGGATAGCTGAAGACCAGATCTTGGCTTGGTTAGGGCTGCTAGGGAAGATTGACAACTGGTGCATAGGGATCAGCTACTTTAGCTGCACTCATACCTACACAGAGCCTGCAAGCTGCAGAGCTGAAATGGGTTCAGGGAAGCTATCAAATTCCCGAGCCCTATCCCCAAATCTGTCAGAGTTTGTGAGTGATGAGGTGCAAACAGAAGCAAGGTGAAAGGGAAGCTGTTGTGCTACACCAGATAGCAGTTGCTCAACCCCCACCTCATCAACATTTTTGCCTTGTATTGTTTCAAGGCCTATTAATATTCATAAGAGCCGTTTTATTGTGTTTGCACTTTTCTATCATGCTCACAGCCCTGATCCCGTCTTGCCTTAATAGGATGCAAACCTCATGAAATCAGATCTTATTAGCCAAACTCCATCAGACGCCCTCAGCAACACAGTACCTCAGTCCCCACTCCTGCTAAAGTGAAAGGGAAGCCTTTCATGGTGTTGACAGGTGTAGAACTCTTAATCTAATACGACATTTCAATCTTAAGAGCAGAAATGAATAGGAGTAAAACACAGTGCAGGGAAAGCCACTGGATGCTGCTGAGTCAAGCCCCACAGCATTGCAGCCAAGAGACGCAGAAGTCCTTAGAAAAAAACTTTCTAATCCTGGCTTGCAATAAACTTGATTGAACAAAGGTGCTGGTTCATTAACATCTTTATCTCACTGACAGAAGACTGCTGTCAAACCCCCAAATGAGTTCCTCCAAACTGCCTTAGACCACAAATTCTTTGGCTTTCTCCCACAGGATAGTGATTCTGTCCTAGTGTACAACCTCACCTGTGGGAGCTTTGCACTGAGAAAGCTGAAGGGAATGAGCAAGAAAAGGCAATGCTGAGAAGTGGTGATCTTATCCACCATCTCTGCTCCCTGCCCCTCCTAAGCTTTCAACCTACTGACTTGACTAACATGCATACATTTTCAACTCCTGGCCTTGCGGAGCTGAGAGAGGAGGAGGAGACTGGAGCCTGCAGTGCAACACCAATGAGGGTGCTCTGCAGTTCTAGAACATGGGCCTTGAGTCCTGGCTTATGTTTGCTCCATGCCGGTGACGACAATGCCACAGATTGATTTTTCCAGATCCCAGGTGAAGTCTGTGCCTCTGTCACAAAGAAAAATCATTGCTGGAGATGGAAAGTGAACAGATTTTGTAAGTCAGTGAGTGAAAACAAATACAAAATGTAGAGTGCCACACTGCCGCTCAGTCATTTTCCTAAATAGAACAGTACATTACACAATAATTTCAAAAGAATTTCCAGCTTCAATAGCTAACAAGGATCTTGATAGGAGGCTCTTACTGAATAAGAGCTCCTCAGATCTTGACCCTGAACTGCCAAAATCCTTTCTGCTTAATTCACGACCTTCACACTGGATCAACAATAACTGATAACAATTTGATGGAAAATTGCTGACCTAATACTCTGGACACTTTGCCAGCCAGGTTTGATATAGAATGGTTCTGTTGTGTATCTATCCCACTCTTAATACAAGGGAACACAAGCTCTTGCCAAAGATCACATCTTATTCAAATAGATGGTTAAGAAAATGAGACTAGGCCCATATGGATCCAAATTGCTGGTAGCAGAGCTGGGATTCAGTCATAGCCTTTCGTGCTGTGCAGGGGTAAAAAGCTCTCTCAGATAAGCCACATTACCAAACGGCTCCATGTGCAAGAGCTCAGGAGTATCTTATCTTTAGTAATTTCTAGTTACAGGCTTTAAAACATTATTTTTAAAAATCTGTTATGTGAACATCAAAGGAAGGGAGAAATCAGTTGCTATTATTATCTATTCAAACTTACAGCAAGGAAATTCAGCCATACTGTACGACTATTATCTCTAATTACAAGGATTCTTCTGAGTGAGAGGATTAAGGGGAACTGGTACTGTGACCAAAGAACAGCTATGAAGTTTCAAAAAATACTCAGATAGTAAGATTTTCAAATTATTGTAAAAGGTATTCTGTAATTTATAGCCAGTTGAAACTGCAAAAGTTAGCTGGACAAGAGTAGATTATTGTATCAACTAAGGCTTTGTACAAGGGTACCACCCCAATTCAGCATCCCAATGCATAAGGTTAGGAGGGACACGAATTCTGATACATAAGACAGTTTTAGGAACACTGTCCATCTCAGCTTAATTGCCACTTTCTCTGAATCAATCTCTGATTAATTTACAGACCTCACAAAAGGTTTCTTTAAAACAGGGGAATAGGTTCTCCATAGGAATAGGTTCTTGGAGCAAAATTACAGGGTACTGCAGCAGCTGCTATCTCAAGGTTGTATGTGCAGCACACTGAAATCATCCCAGCAGAGTATGATAAAGAATGTCCTCTGGATCCCAGCTATCTTAAACAAATGCAAGCTTTCCCAAGCCTTTCAATCAGTGTCACAGATACACAAAACCAGCCCTCAATACCATGTGGCTGTCATTACTTGTGCCGTGCCTGGAGAAAAAGATGTGTTGTGCTTTCCCTGTTGCATTCAACTAAAACTTCAAGAAACCTGTTCCTCAAGCTGTGCCAACATCATTTAGGTTGTTGGTGTGCAAACAAGGAGGTAAACAACAACAACCACAAAAAAATCGTGTTAATTTCAAGGTCCATTAGAAACGCAGAGTTTGGCAGCAAGAAAAATCAATGTTTGTCCACTGGAAAAAAAAAAATAAACCACCAACATTGATAGGGACAAAGGGCTGTTTTTAAGAGGATGTAAAAAATCTTGGTACTCAATATCATCTGAGCTGGGGAAAAATTATTTTCTTGTCACAGAGACTAGTTGATTCTGACACAGGGAGTATTTTCATGTGAATTATCCAGTCCCAGATACTGTCTGGCAATGTTTTCCTTCTTTATATATCTGATCATCCTCCCTGGCCTCATTTAGGGTAGCAGCATTTTAATTTCTGAGAAATAGCAGGTCTCTATTAGACCCACAGTTTGTTCATCTTCAGGAAAAATCACAGTCATTTGCTGCCATGGCTATGTTAATTTGTTTAAATGCAGCAAAACTCGAAAGCTCTGGGCCCTCCCAAAGCACCAGTGTGCATTAGGCTAAACTGCAGTCTACCTCACTTACAAACTCACCAAACATCAGAGCTGCTGCCTGATGGGAAAATCCCAAGACTTGCACTGCTGAGCAGCCTACTTGTGTGCTTGGGGCCACATCCTGCCCTTGGCTATGCAAACCCAGGAGGCCCCTCTCCCTTTTAATGGGATCTGCAGGAGCAGGAGCCTGCCCCTATGGCAGAACTAAGGTCTACTGAGTTGCTTGAAGCATGGTGACCATACACCCCCTGCAGCTGCCATCTCAAGCATTTATTTTTACTTATAGAAGCACTAAAATAACCTGCTGGGGAAAAAAACACCAAAAAAAGAGAAAAAAACAAGAAAGAAAGAAAAAAAAAAAAGAAAGGTAAGCCAGAAAGCCCAAACCACTCTGTTTAAAACAAAACAGGTATCATCACTTCTCTACCCTTTGCTGGACATTATTAGTTCCCTGCTGGCACAGTCCAGCATGGATAAAGTCACAACTATGTATTACATGAGGAGGCTGCAGCTAGAGAAAGTATATGATATCAGCTGCGTTCTCCTGTCACTGGCTGGAAGTTAAACACTCCTTGCCTGTAGGTATTCCTACAGGAGTGTGAAGACTAAAGTTCATCCAGAGAAGAAATCTAGCTAGTCTGCTCAGCAGTCCTAAACCAAAGAGAAACCTTACTGCCAAAAAACAAGAAATAATTCCCCTTTTGTTCTCAACAGATTGACTGTCTTCACTGTCAGGAATGAAAAATATCCCAGAGAAGATCCATTTAGCAGAGACGACACATGAAATGACCCATACCAGGGAGGACTAATATTGTCCTCTGGCAAGTGCACCTTAATTTTCTATGAGAAGTATCACATCGTGTGTCAGCTTTCAACAACCCAAAGTTCTCAAAGTAAAGTGGAACTTGTGGAAATCAGAGAGCCAAGATCAAAATGAAATGCACCAACCACTTTGAGTTAAAGCCCATCTCTAAGTGTTGGAGGGTTTCTCACCTTGTATCTCAGTTATGAGGAGGAATCCTGCCAGTACTGAAAAGACCTACACCTGACAGTGAAATGTGTAAGCCAAATCAGAATGGTTAATTTCCAGATCTAATGTGCAGCACTGGCATGTGTAAGTGTCCCCCTCCACTTGCAAAACTAACTAGCTGCTTTGAACTTCACCTCCTGCATGTTTTTACATGAGCTACAGCAAATGTCTCCAATGTAGACAAATCCTACTGGGATATCAAGGGGAAAGCATATGCTAACACGTGCCAGGGATCCACTAAAGTCTCAGATTGTATCAATAAATAAACAAACAGACAGCTTTGCAACTTTTACCAGCAGATAAGAATGATGTACACTTCAACAGCAATACAGCATCTGTTATGCACGATCAACTAAAGAAAAGGCTAGGCAGTTCTGGTGAGGGAGGGTAAGGTCAGTAGCTGAAGATATTCAACAGGTCTTGCTTCAGAGAACAAGCACAGCCATGTGCCAGTTCATCACGAATTCAGACACCAATTTAGGCTAAGTCTGTCTTTAATTTATAACTTTCTGCATTTTGACAGCCCTCTGGGACTGTTAATTCATTTGGTGTCTGTAGGGTATGTATCAAAGGATGGAAAAAAACCCAGCCCAAATATATTATCCAGGCAGCAAAGTGGAGAGAAGACACCTTTGGTAGGAAGGCTTTTTTTTTCCCCAATGAAAGGACTTGGTTTTCTTTAACCTAAAATACTTAGATGTAAGGTTCAAAGGTGATTTTTCATTATAAAGCTCTATTTCCAACCCAACAATTCCTCAAAAGATTAGCCTCTCATATTCAAATTTCACAGGCCTGCACCCTCTTCAAAGACACTCGTTTCTTGGGACACTTGATCAAATTGCTTCTGACCTTTTCCAGTATGCCGAGAAGCAGTGAGGGAAGCAAGAGGGAGAAGGATGGTAGGGGATGGATATGGAGATCAGGAAAAATTCTCATAGAAGAAGAATTCTACGAGCCTATTCTTTAACAGCTCCACAATGAAAAGGTTTTGAAGTAGAAATTGGCATGGAAATATTTCTGCCTGAAGGATTTCAAAGAATAATCCTGGAAGGGTTCCTTGGGCATGGCCAGACTCCAGTGGGAATAAGTTTTCATTTGACCCAATTATAGATGTTTAAAAAGCACATGCTGAGTTTGCCTGTGGGGTTTTCTGTTAAGTTCATTAAAGAGTTGATTTTGTCCTGCACTAAGTGCTCTACCTCAGTCCTGAAAAATGCTTCCTAAAACCATGAGACTCATAAAAGTCCACAGGACACTGCACATTCCTTAAAATTAAGCAGGTACCTTTGTGCTTTACTGGATTAGACTTGACCTGTGGTTTTCCACTAATTCAACCTTTGGTCCCAGAATGGCTTTCTAACAGAGATCCTGATCTCTCTGAAATTTTGCAAAAGTGGCATTTGCAAATGTTTGCAAATATTACGTTATCTTAACAAACTTTGCAGACCCATTCAAAATAATCCAGATCTGGTCCCAAGCTATATAGTAATGATGATGATGATGATAATAACAACAGTAATAACAATAGCACCCCAAGTAGGTTGAAACAGACATATTATGAAAAAAAAAATTAACTGAGAGAAAGATCTGCTTCAACTCAAGTTCAGTATAAATTCCTTCAGCACAGAGAAGACAGAACCAGAAACCATTGCGTTGCTCAACAGGAAACACTCTAGTTTAGCCAGAAAACAACATGCCCTTTATAGTGCTTTTTAGAAGGAAAAAAAATTATGAAAATTAATGGTTGGATTCACAAAACTGGCGGTGCATTAAGTTTTATGTAACAGCTCAGAGGTGAGAGCATTCACTAAGGATAGAAGAAAACTAGGCTTAATGGCCCTAAAGATTCAAATTTTTATCTCCAAACTGCTTGTGGAGTATGATATACTTAGTCTGCCCTGTTTTTTGGAATGGACTTCTTTTAGCATTTTTTTTCTATGCAAAAATAATTAAACATGCAATGGAGCAAGAAGTGGAATTAAAGCACTCTCCTGGCCAACTCAGCATTCTTACCATCAGTACCTTCATAAGACTGCAAGAAGCATGACTAAGGGCATCAGCCTCAAAACACTCTCTAGCTTGTTAGAAAAGGAACGTTCTTAAAGGATGGAAAGGCCTCTGACCCAAAAGGATGGACTTGCATCTGCCTCTCGTATTTTCTCCACGAGCACTTAGCCTAGAAGTCTTCCACAGACAAGACAGGATCCAGACAGTAATTTCTTGTAATATCTCCTCGCCTCCCCCTTGCTGTTTCCTCATTGAACATTACCAGAAAACAGAGGTTTACATGAGAAAATGGTTAAGTAATTACCTCCCATCCCTTTCCCCAAACATTCTTACATTATAAACAATGTTGCCAAGCTCAACTAGATATGAAAAATAATTGCAGTTAAAAGAATGTAATTTAAATTTTAGTATAAGCAGACTGACCTTAACAGACCAGAGATGGACTTTATTTCCCCAGGGGAACAAGGAAGTTGAATCACATGTAGGGTTAATGCAAGACTGCAGATAATTTAGATCCCTATTTATTTACCTTATTTCCTAAAATACAGCTAAGGAGTACTGCATTCAATGTTATGTATGAATAGTCAAATCAGGTACATCATTAGCTGCCTCAGCTTCAGGAAAGAACATATCTAATAAGGTTGCCTGCAAAATTATTAGTGCAAATGATTTACTGAGAATGTCTGTAAGAGGTCCAATTCAGACACTCCATGACAATGAAAACAGGGAAACATAGCACAAGAAAATTAAAATCCTACAAAGGTTTCTAAACTTGCATACATATTACCATATTCCATTATAATGTATTATTTGAAAACTATTGTCATAGTATTATTAAATATATTGTAATGCAAATGCAGCGAAAAGCAGAGACAGGATTTCACTGCAAAAACTGATGATACATAATTTCAGAATTTTGCATAGTTTCTCTTGCCTCCTTAGTGCTTTCCTACTTCCTCTTCGACTCTCTAGAGTTCTGTACTCTCTATTGATCCGTGGTAGGACACAGACTATGAAGCTCAAGCTCAGTATAAGCTGCAGAATCTGCTACTGGACCCCAGACTGCTGCAACAGTAGGAGTTTACAAGCCACTTACTGAGATAGTTTGCAATGTATTTTCACATCTAGGGGTGAGGGAGGCAGGGGGAGAAAGCCATGGCTGCATGAATGAAACACTAGTGGCCACACAAACTACTCCTCCGCTGGCAACAGCTGCCACTGAAGGAGAAACTGGAAGAACAGACCCATTGGGTAAGTCTATTTGCTGCAAGCACCAAAAGGTCCAAATCTTCTGTGAACCATGAAACAGACAAACAAATGTTTGATAGAAATATAATTCGAGAAAATAAAAGCTCTGCTCAGCTTAGCAATGAAATATACTGGTTATTTGACCTGTTGGAGGAATAAATCTGCAGCATGCACCAATTACATCCAGACTGTGATGTGAAAAATCTCCCAAAATGGTTCCTCAGGAAGCAACATAACCTTTAACATGAAAAAATTTACTGTATGTTGCGACATTGCTTTTCAAGGGTCATTGTTGTTGCAGTTTAATTGCTTGCTCTGTAAGTACTGCCCAGATATTGTGTTACACTGATGTACTATTCTACTCCATGAACTGAGGTCCTGCCAAGTTTAGAGCAATCTTTTAGAAGTCAGCCATTAGATTTCTTCCTCAGGATGCCTTTGAAAGGAATGATGTAAGACCAAACACAAAAGTTGGGCATTAAGGAGCAGGAGCACTCTGGAAAATGCACTACAACATGAATCCACTCAGAGAATTTTAGATAGGCTTTTGTAAAAAATGGGATTTTGTCTGGTTATTTCTTGGAAAAGGAGTAGAAAAAAGTGCAAGAAACATAAAATGTGAAAGAAAAATGAAGGATGAAGGTTCTTTAATGACATTTGGAAATCAGTGGACAGCAGGAAACATTCTACTTCTCACATCAGTTACATGGACCATCAAGGTCTGCACATCCTGCCATTATTCTCCAGTTGTGTGAGCTCAGGGAAGTGATGGAGACCTGGTAACCAAGAGCTAGATAAACAAAGCCACATACTGAAGCCTTGCTAATGCCATTACTATCTTCAGCATTTTTCTAGTGGTCACTCTGAAGATTTTCTCTCTCTTTGCCCTACCTCCTGCTTCACTTCACCTGTTCCCACTCCATGAAGACCTGCTTCCATGGGTACCATGAGAAAATCCTGCCCAATAAATCATCTAAAGACAGGCAAACAAGGAGCCCTCTAGCCAGTGCAACCATGCAATGCATCACCTTGCACAGCATCTCTCTTCCTCTGGAGTTCTGTAAACTTTCTGGAGAAGAGATCTTCATTTATTTGTCATGTCCAATACTGAAAGAGAGGATGAGAAGATCTAAAGAGGTGACTTCCATCTAGCTTCCTGACAGTCACAGAAATAATGAACAGTAGTAAAGCTGATTCATGCCAGGAGATGCAGAGCAGAGGTTCATAAAATTACTGTGTAAGCCTAGGTCTGAAGACAAGAATGCAGGACTGTGTCTGCAAAGCACAGGAGATGAAACCTGTTGACTGTTTTGAAACATGTCCACAGAGGTATTGTTTTGCTCTCAGAAGTTACAAAGGAGAAGGAAGCAGGGAAGGAACAGAACCCACATAAAGAAAATTCCCCATAGATGTTTCCTCAGAATTTTTACAGCTACTGTCTGGTTTGAAATGAAGGGATTAATTCCATAAATTCACAAGTACAACACATCTTATAAGTAGGAACAGGAAGGAGAGGTATTTTGGCATCAGGGTAAGAATTTAGGCAAGTATGCTGTTAGTCCATGATCCAGACACAGAATTAACATCTCATGAATGAATCATGCCATACAGACTGACAATCTGACAAAGCTAACCTGAGCTATACCAAGAAATCAAGTCTCTAGAACTGCCTAGTCCTTTGTCTTAATCTGTGCCTGTGTCTGGCACCTCCTCATCCCTGACGCAGTTTGTTTATGCAGTTATGGTCTCCAGGCCCACTGGTGAAGCACGGGTGACAGTCATTTTGAAACAAGAAAAATCCTGCAGCATGGGCTGTCTGAACACATTTGGTTGGTGTCTGTGTCAGAGATGGTTGTGCTCTGATAGGAAAAATCAAAAAAGGCACTGGAGAGCAAAGTATCTGAGTAAGAGACAAGAGTCAGACAAACGAGCAAAGCCCTTACATTGCTATTTGTCCCTGAATTAAGCCTAGCCTGAGAAGAGGAGTCGTGTACTAGGGATTAGATTCACTAGAAATAAGAACCATTACAGTTTGTGCATTAAAGGGATCAGGCAGCACCTGTGACCAGCACTTGGAGCATATCAATTCTGCATTTCCATGCCTGTGGCACCAGAGGAAAAAACAACGTTATGGCTACAACTGAATCATACTCTTTTGATGATTCACTCACAACAACCCTAGGGCACAATAAAAAATTGTGGCTTCCACGGTCTGCTGTCTCTGGTAAGGGCTGAAATTTCAGACAGCCATGACTTGAGTTCAGATGCATTGCTAATGCATCACTTGTGCATTGCTGTCAGCATAGGGAGGGGAAAAAAGAAAGAAAGAAAGTGAAAAGGCTTTCACATTTGGGCTTCGTGAGTGAAGGCAGAGGAGATATTCTAACGTGCATCACTGAGCTACACTATATGACAGCACATACAGGTCCTTGGGAAAAAACACTTCCCCAAACACCTGGAAAAAATGGTGCTCTAAGAACCTTAGCAGACATGAAGGCTCAGAGGAGAAGAGAAAAGCTAGGATAAGCACAGCGTTCAAGGTGACAAAAAGTTCAGGTGTCTCTTTACACAGCCAGAGAGGTTTTCTTTCATCATTGCAAGTGACATTACACCACTGGGAACAAAGCCACCCTGCAGACTCACTGTTGTGATCCTCGGTCAGGCATCAGGCCTTTGCGCTGGACAACAGTAAATCTCAAGCAGATCTATACAAGGAACTTTCAGCCCATAATTTGATACATCGTGTTTTCTTTCTTTTTTCTCCAAGCACAACTTGTCAGGAGGCCGGCTGCAAAAATCTTGGTTTGCTTTAAAGTAGTTGCAAATGCTTTCCAAATGCTAAAGCTTGTTGTTCTATATGCAAGCCAGTGCGGTAGGATTCAAACTATATCCTGTAGAGGGGTGGGTAATTTGTGGGTAATTTGTCTTGTGACTGTCCATCTAAAGAGTCACTGGCAGCAAAGGGCAATGCTGAAGAGAAGAAAGAACTTGTGGCTTCCAAGAGTAGTAGAGCTGGGCCACAACTTCCTGCAAGAGTTCCAGAACAAGACTCAGCCATAATAGTAATTGTCCAAGGTACAGCACCTTGCTTTTACTCCTCTGGAAAGCTTTACTTTCTGTTTGCTGAGATCACCTTTTTGTTAGCTGGAGTCTTCTTAGACAGATGCAACTGTGTAGTCCTTGAGCTGTCCATGGCACAGCCACCCCCTCCCGAGCATATCTCTCCTGCTGCACTTCTACAGCAGGTTCCCAACAATGTCTTGTTGAGACGATATTCCCCAAGATCATGTTTTCCTAAATTCAGAACAATGGCACAAGAGATTATCAAACAGTGTAGTAGGATGTGGAGTTTGGAGTGGGGGAAGGAAGTGACAGATGAAAGAAAAGGTTTGGGATGTGGATGCAATTTCCAGTATAAAAACAAATAACATTCTGAACTTAGCAGTTCAATTCAGTCTTCAAAACTCATGCTCCTTGAACATTCAACTCAAAGATTACCTTTTGTGGGTAGGAGGGCTGGCAAATCTTGAGCACTGTGAAACCCGCCAAGTGCCAAGGGGAATGATAAAATCACTCTCAAATTAGAATGTGTGCTCGTGCAATGTGGCTCATGCCACAAAACAACTGAGGAATTTAATTGTTCTCATACTCCCTGATTGGTACCTCTTAAAGTAGGAGGACAGTGGTCTTTGCTGAAGAGATGGGGGTTGCATTAAGGTCACACAATAAAACAAATTCTAGGCACTCAGCCTTTTACCTTAGAGCAACTTGCTATTATTCAGCAATAACTAGAGCACCTTGGTATTATTAAGCAAAAACTCCTTGAAAGTACAGCATCCAAAGTGAAAACAAATAGCTCAGAAATGCAAGGCATCCAGGTGTTAATTTTCCTAAGTAACAGAGAAGCAGAATCCACCTACATTTCTGACACCTTCCATTAGTAAGTTTTCTAGATGAGCAATTCATGACACTGAAGAAACGAGATCATTAGAATGTGAAATGAAGGGTGATGGATGCAAACCGTAGGAAAGAAAATGATAAATCTTGATCTGAGCTATGTATGTGCAATTCTGGAGAACGTGGCTTCTTCTGACTCCACCGGATTGTGTTAGGCCACAACTTTCCAATTACATCCCTCTGTATTCTTCTGCTGTGAAATTAATCCAGGGATGTAGCCCTCACGAATGAACTATATCCAGGAAGGAACTAAGAAGTCCTAAATATGCCACTGTATAAATCAATGTGGAGCACACAGCTACAATACTATGCACGATTATGATTTTTCCACCTTGAAAAGAACATAATAGAACTAGATAAAATAATGTTGCAATTCTGTTGGTTGAGAGTTACAAAGCAGCTTCCAGGTGAGAACGAAATAGTTTAGATCTCTGCAGCTTGGAAAAGATACGACTGAGGATGAATATGACAGAAAGCTTTAAAACTATGAATGGTATACAGAATTTGAATAGGGGATGATTATTCGTTATTTTTTATACCACACAAACTAGGAAGCAGCTGGTAAAAAGATCAAGCAGCAGGTTTAAAACAAATGAAAGAAAAGATTTTTTTAAAATAACACACACTTGAATTGGGGAATTAGACCATGAATTTCTCTGGAGGTCAAAAGTATAAATGGCTCCAAAAGTAGTTAGATAAATTCACTGAAGACGGGTCTATCAATGGCTATCAGACATGATGGTTCAGATGGAATATTTGGCTCAAAAAATGCCTAAAATGCAGATTTCTAGAAGTTAGAAAGATACACTGGGGAATATTCACCCCAAACCTCCTCTAGCAGTGGAGTGGAAAACACACACTAATACTCAAAAATCTCAAAAACATCTCATTTTGAAGGCAAGTCTGATCACTGACCCAGGCAGATTCACTGTGCCTTTGGAATAGCATGCCTGGTATCACAGATCACCTTCAGAGTGCCAACTGGAAAGAGATTTAAGAATAGGATGAATCAATTTCACTGGATTACAGAACAAAGGCAATTATTTGGATTATGCAAGTGAGAGGAAAAACAGGTGCATTAATTCTGAAGGAGCTCTGCCATAGACTTTCACTGACTCCTTGAATCTTGGGAAGTGTCTGTTTTGTGCAGTCTTCTGGGGAAATGAGGAAAACAACAAAGTGCGTTAATACCTACTTGAAACCTAATTCTGATTTTCTGCTCTGGATTCCGTCCAGTGCTTCCTCCCACATCAAGGTGTAGAGGACAAACTCAGCAACACTTCACTACTGAGTATTATTTCAGAAAACTAAGTTGGAGATGCTTCCTAAGCGCTGGCAGAGAGGGCTTGAATTCATGATGCAATATGGTGTCTCATGCATTCAAATCATGAGTTAGAAATATACTCTCACTAAACATCTAGAATTTTTATTTTTCTTAGGGCATTTTTTCTTAAGGCATCTGATACTGCCTTTCTCATCCTTCACCCACTCTTTAATACAGGTAAGTACACTATCCTGCAGTCACAGTTAAATGACATGGAGGAGGAAGGCAAAGGAAACAACCCTAAATGCATCTGGGGGCAAGTTTGCTTTTGGGTGTAGGGGGAGACTTTTTAGATGCAATGATTTCTTATGATTTACTACATGCATGGATTATCACAGATTAGGCTGCTTCCCTAGACAACAAAATCCTCTTTCTGGTCTCACAGTGTCATCCGAGTCACCAAGCATAAAACGTATTCATGCTATAATGATTTTCTGATAATCTCATGAACTCTAACAGAGTGCACGATGCAGCTAGATATGGTACACATCACATTAATATTGCTGACAACTGACTTGCCAACAATGAGTTTACACATCATCACCTTTTTCCTACAATACAAGCAAAACATCCCATGCTCATCTAAAAGTTTTTCTCAGCTGTTCAAAGCATTTTGGGGTTAACTATGTTACACTTATGTGTTTCAACACTACTATCACAGAATCAGAGCAAAATTCATATACCACTGCACTTGTGATTTTCAACTTGTCTTTGGCAGCACACAGAGACCAAACATCATACACACACCAGACAGGTGTGTGTTCCATGAAGAACCCTGCTTGCCCAGTGGAGGGACAACCCTGTAAAAAGTCATCTGTATAAAGGATCAGAGTAACAGCTCAATTTTTTGAGCAATGTGAGGAACCTGTCCTGTTACTTAATATACATGTACATAATTTTCCTGATGCAACTTGCCATTGAGCTATCTTTGTTTTTCTCATTTCACTTCTTACATTCAAAATGTCAGCAGCCATCACTTCCCAATAGGCACATCACACTGAAAAAGGCCAGTGACTCCCAGACACTAATTTTTTTTTCCGGCACATTAGGTATGTATGAAATCCTTTCAGGCCCAGTGTCTCTGAAGACAATGTTGTTCAGGTCTCCATGGCCTCCCTGAAAGGTCCCTAGGCCTGTCTGTGCCACATCAGGTTCTCAGTCGCTGCAAGACAGGGCTGTTGCTGTATAGAACTTCATCCCCTCAAAGCCAGTATCTCTTTGCTACCCTTCGGTCTTCTGCACTTTGACTTCTTAAGGTGTTTGTGAATTCTTGGCTAAACCTCCATCCCAAGCTCCAAAGTGACAGGGGTCCAGCACAGTCTCACTAGGGGTCAGGAAGTTCAGCAGCCCAAAGAACCAGTGCCAGGAACTCTTAATATTGGTATGGCCTCAGAATTCAATTGGTGCTTTTGCTTTCTATTTTATTCTAAACTTGGACAAACAATAACTAGGGTGCCAACCTGGAATCTTTGTTCTCTCATGCACTTTCTTTCTTAATGCATTCTCACTGGATAGATTTTCCCTTTGCTTGGACTGCAAGCTCTACTGGGACACAAACAACATCTCTCATATTCTGGGGAAAATCCAATTCATATAGCCAACAACAACAGGTTTCAGTGAAAATTCTGCACATGCAAGAACTATGGAATTAGGTACAACCTGACAGTATTTGGTCATAATATCTGTGACATCTATCAGAATGAACTGGTTTGGAAGAGTTACCAGCAAAGCAAAGAGACAGCACCCACACAGTGTGATTCCATGGAATCACATCTGCCTTCACTTACAAGCTTCTTGCAGTCATCGTGAAAATGCTGAAACACATCTTTTCATGCCAAGATCTCTTACCAGCAACTGATACTGTAAATGGCACAGACAACGCTGGGTGTAAGTTAACTAGAGTATGGGCTCAAGAGAGTGGGGCTGCTGCATCATGAAAGAGAAGACTGCCAGGGCAAACACAAATCTGAAGCAAAGTGTCAGTTCTTTTCCTCCCAGAACTGCTCAGCTTTGTGTTTTGCCAGTCAGGAAGTCAAGAGTGCACACTGAAAAGCAAAGACCTGGTGTTCATAAAAAATTGTTACATTTCAGACCCATTAATTTGCAAGCATCCCCCATGTGAACAACTTCTGCCACTTAAATTTTTCTTTTAAATGTAATGAAAATAAAACTGTTGTACATTAAACCAAAAGAAGATTCTGTGTTATCTTATTTTTCTTCATTGTTGTTCCTGAAGCATCAGCCTCATCATAAACAATCCTTTTGTCCTCCAGGTACACCACAAACAAATATCTGCAGACAAAATCATTTCCAGCTCTTTTTTCACGAGTGAACGTTCTTTGCACCCTGTAGTGCATTATCTCTAAAACGTCTTCCAAAGATCAAATCCATCCCACGGTTCCTATAAAAGGTCACGTTTTGCAATGTAGCCTACAGAACAATGACATTTCAAGGATCAAAGAAAAGGTTAAAATATTCCTATAAATCTATTCTTGGGACTTTTAAGTATTTTCTACGCAGAGGGAAATGTCATTTTTCTTCAGGAGCAACTGAGGGTTCTGTGATGGGTAATGGGTCTGTTACGTTTTATATGGTGAAAGAAAGATGCACTTTACTCCCCAACTCATGCAAATGAAA
This sequence comes from Cyanoderma ruficeps, assembly GCA_008694505.1. Lineage (NCBI taxonomy): Eukaryota > Metazoa > Chordata > Aves > Passeriformes > Timaliidae > Cyanoderma > Cyanoderma ruficeps. The sequence continues at coordinate 14,306,919 of VZDJ01007753.1, forward strand.
CCTAATTTAATTTTAAACCTCATTTATTTATTTAGATTTAATCTAAAACTCCCACATCAAAGCAAACAGAAAAACAACAAATACTACTGGGGCCTTAATAAAAAGCCAAAATAAAACTCAGAGGAGCAGCTTCTGCATAACGTTATAAATTATGGCCTTGTAGAGCACCCCAGCCCGTGAAATCCTTTACTCAGTCAGGCTGACGCCAAGTGAATGCTGAGGATTTAATTCAGTCGCTTAATGCGCCGTAAATCTGATCTGGCATTGAATTTTGAGATCTGGAGCTTGGTGGTTAGAATTACAGCAGTGAGGTGGAGAAGCTTTTGTGGCGAGAAAGCAGACGGTACCATCTCTGGTCTCCCAGGAGGCCATTTCCAGGTTCTAAATGAAATGAGCTTATGGCTCCCACTCACTTCTTAATTAGCACTAAATTACACTCACACAGACGGCAGATACTGTACACAGGGGAAGGGAAGTGGCAGGCTAGAAAAGACTGGGAGATAGTGGGAAGCCACACTTTCTGTTCCTCCTGTTCACAGTAGCATGACTGTCTCGCCCCTGCTGCTCGGGTCCCTCTGGCTTACGGTACATTTTTAACTTCACACGTTCTTTACTTGAAATGATTGGTAAAAGGGAAACTGAATGGCTCAGGAATCTGACAGAAGATATAAAACTTCATTGTTTTAGCTGGAATTTGATTTATTCACACCAGCTCCTAGTCAGGCAAAACTCTCCACAACAGAAATCTAAATAGTGCAGAATCTAATGGGCTGCCTCACTCTTGGCAGTCTCACCAGCGGCACATGGAGGACCAAACAATCAACCCAGTCTTCAATTCCTGCACACCAAGGATAAAACCCATTGGCAAGAGAATCACTGTGCATTTTAGCCTGTTTCGATGTTCACAGTTATAAAGCAGAACTATTTTACAGTGCTGGCATGAAAATCTTTAGGAGTAAGGTATTCAGGGCATGAACCTGATAATGGCCAGAAGAGAAGCTCACCTCATACCTGACCAATGAGAATTCTTCAGAAAGGAAAACAATGTTCCCCCAGTTTCCCTTATGAGTCTGAGATCCCTCTCTTTCATATTTGTGGCTACAGGTTAGGAAACTGTCCTCTGCTCCTTCTTGTAAGCATCAACGTTGGGCTGGCATCGGTGCCAATCGTGGCTTTATGGGGCACCTTAGCAGAGTCAGGCTAAAACCAGGACACCAGGAACCAAGTTTGACAACATTTTGATCTTCCACAGCACCTCACAGACTTATTTGTAGGCATCCAGCTCACAGACCACAAATACCCCTGGTTCAGCCCAGACACAACCTCCACATGAATCTCCTTGTGCTTTTGTGTTACACAGACTGCTTGTTTGAATTCCAGATGCTGCACAAAGCCATACTCAGGATAGCTGAGACTGCTGTGACCATGTTCTAATTGTAGTTCTAATCATCTTTAAACTCAGTTATAGGTCACATCAGAGGTTTCTGACTCTAGATGGAGAATCCTCACCCCAGGCATCTGGGTCTGTCCCCATGCTTTTCTACATGGCCATGTAATTTTTATAATTTATTAAACCCATTCACTGTTGTTTTCAGTTGCTTTTTGTTGGGTTGCTCTTTTTTAATGTTTTTCACATTTTCTTTCCTTCTCTGGATCTTCCTTGCTTATTAATTACCAGTCACTGAATCCTGCCAGAAGACTTTCCAGACTGAACTGCTGAAAGGTTTATTTTTGTACTTCCTCCTCTTTTCTCATGTCCATATACCCTCACTTACCACACTAATTGTGTAAATTCTGGACATGTTCAGAGTTGCACCAGACTTCCTATTTGTGTCTTTTCCAAATGCTGAAGCATCCAGTTTTGCTCTGTCTTCTCCTTACACTGGCAGTTTACATTCACTTTATGATCTGGACAGAACCCCCACAATTCCTAAAACCCTTTGTCCCCTGTCAGATCTTAGTAATCACAGTCTACAGACAGGACTTATCTGCGCTGTGACTAGGAGACAAAGGATTTTTTGCCCTAAGAGCCTCTTTGATACACAGAAATAGAGTTGTACAATGGAGTATATGCTTGTGCAAAAGAAGTCACTAAACCTATAAGGACCTGTAAGACCAGGGCTCACTTGTCTTTTGTGATGTCTAGTGCTTACAAAACATGAGGACATGAACAAAAGATTCCAACCTTCAGCACAGTCCTAATAAACACTTCCAGCTATTACAAAAATAAACAAAAAACAAAACCCCCCACACACCTTCCCTCAAAAAAACCTCAAACCAAGCAAAAAAAAAAAAAAAACCCTAAGGAAAACTACATTATTTCAGAATTGCCTTCATTACTTCTGCTAGATGACTTTGCTCTGTGCAACAATGTATTCTGTTCCACTTTCTTAAAATAAACAATTGGTCTATAGCTTGTCAACAAAGCTCCATTTTCAATCACACAGAGAGACGAGGCAAAGCACATCTTGCAGTGCTCCTATCGCTATAAGAAGGGTTTGGGGGCACTTCAAGCTGAGAATTTCTTTTGCTTTGCCTTAGAGTGATTTGCTGCCTAAGATATGACAGATTTGTGTTGACAAGTGGACCTTAGAGTTTAAGGAAATCCTAAAGCAAGAAGGGAATATTTATTGACATGCTTATGTCTTGCCCTGGATCCAAAATTCTCTTCCTTCTAGACCAGAGCATCCAGTAAAACAATGAAAACTGGGAATGATAACACAGTGGCTAGCAGGAGAGTGGATGGTGTAAGGGCAGATCACCTTGCACAACTTGATTCAGAATACTACACGTCTGTCACAGAAAGAGTAAGGATAGTCTGCTGCTCTCAACAGGACTTGTGGCATTTACTTTTTGTATTGAATGTTATACCTTCACCTTCTGTAGAGTCAGGCTGAGCAGAGAAAAAAAAGCACCAACTAGGATTTCAGCAAAGAAAAAACTACCAGAGATGCAATGAAAAAAAGGAAAAATCAATCTTTCCCTTCTACTAACGAATAAACCATAATCCTACCTGCACATAATGTAGAACATCTTTGAACTTTACAGTGCTGCCAGGATTAAAGGAGATTAATTTTTAAAAAATGGGAAAGATATTAAGATTCTTCAACATGTATAAGGCACAGGCAGCAGCTGAGCTATATAGTTTGAGAAGCAATTTGCATTATGTGTGTGAGGGAAGAATGCAGTTGCTCACCTGTGCTGCCTCACGATCTTTACAATCAACAGACAGAAAAGACACACTGATGAAGGCAAAAATTTGCAGGGGAGTTCAGAAGACAGGTTACCCTGTCCCCTTCCTTTAGAAAACTTCAAGAATAAATCAAAGAAAGGATGAAGAGAGAACAAGCACAGGGAGCTGTCAGCACACTCAGTTTTTGGCTCTTCAGTTTCCACACCAGGGAATCAGGGATCCATTTCATGCACTGACCTGACCAAGGAAAATGACAGTGAAGGACAAGGACATGTAGAAGGGTTGGTAGCTTAGAGTTAGTAGCACCAAAGGTCTCGGAACTGGTCTGAATAAATCAGTACAATTAGACTCCAATTACAGCCTTTATGTGCTACCACAATATAAATATTTAATAAGAGGCATGATGACTAGAAGACCATTATTAATATGCAGCTAAGCCGTATTAGTGAAATCAGAGCTTTTGGACAAGACAAGCTATTCCAAGAAGTTACACAGGAACATAAGATCATACATTTAGAACTAAGACACATGGAAAATTTGGCACTATAACTGCACAATGCTTTGGAGGTAGAGATTCCAGGGAAGAGGCAGAAGAAACTGACACAATGTGAAGAACAAACCCCCATCTGAGACCATCTTCTTTTTGCCCAGACTCCGAAGAGATCATGGCATGGGGTGCGCAGCAAGAGCTCCCTGGAGAGCATGGGTGAGAGAGGAAGGTCCAGAGCTACAGGTAGGAGCGAAGGAGCTGGGGAGGTCCTCAGAAATGAGACCTAGGTGGTACCTGGAAACCCTTCAAATGATTTTCATTCCACGAGTTACAGGGAAGATATAGACTTTAGCAAGACTAGTAGTTTTGGTTCAAGTGTGAAATACAGCCCTTATAAGAGACACTATAAGAACTATAAGGCTTTAAAAGATTTTTTTAAGGCTTTACAGAGAAAGCAGATTCGAGCTAAAGCAGTGTCCTTAAAGTGGCTAATGAAATTCTTTAAAATTCTGAGACATGAGATAAAAGGCACAAGAGGACGTTGGAAACGAGAAGTTAAATTACAGAACTTCCTCAAAGCAGAGGAAATTGTTCTCTGTAGTTCAAAAGATAAAAAGCGTACGGAAACTAAAATAGAGGCTTTAAAAAGCCTTTTAAGTTGCAGCCAGTATGCTTTCAGCAAGGTACATCTTTCTCACATTTTTACTGTATGTTTGTATATAAATAAGATTTCTTAATAAAAAAGGTCCACTAGAAAACATAAACTTACAAATTTAATTCATTAGAAGAAGAGTTTATAAGAAATTAGAAGTGTAAGTAGCATGGCAAAAGACCCGACCCAACAGCCAGATAAGGATGTCCATATTCTCCCCTACCAGGTAGCATTCCAGTCTGATAAGAAGAGAGCCAAGACAGAAGGCACCTTGCGTGACAGGACAGCAGCAATTCAACAAAGCACCGAGCAGAGAAGACAGCATGAGCTGTTGAACACAAGCATGGCGCTGCCTGCCTTCAGGCCGTGCAGATGAGAGAGCATCGGGGGACACAGCACACTCGTAGGGTGCACAGATGGTACACACAGTAACGTCTGCTAAAGGGGGTCCGAATGTATGGGCAAATGTGAATGAAGGCATCCTTTGCTTCTATTTACAAACCAGGCAGGTGGGCTGTGACGTGCTGGGTAGTACCTTGGCTGTCATATTGAACCTGCATTTGTAGGACTGCACCTCAGCCCTAGGCAGGATGGTGCAGGAAATGTACTGTGCTTTCAGGGAAGCAGGAGACAGCTGAGGTTCCCACCCTGGACCAGCTCACTCTCTTACACTGGCAGGTTCCTGAAGACACACAGATTTTCAAGGAAATGTGTAGGTTGTCTGGAGATTAAACACAAATTGTCATAAAGCTTTAAGGAAGTTCACTCATTCCTTCCTTCTCTCCAAATTTTGTTAGTCTCTTCAATGTGGCGGAGTATGAGGCACTGTATCAGGGCAGGGAATGTTACAGTCAGACAAAGAAGCACAGCTGTACTATCCTTCTTCACCAGAGCTCTGGCTGCCAGGCTGACAGCTCGGGAAGCCAGACTGAAAAGCTGCTTGCAGAGACAGTAGACACCTGACAAAAAGTCATTCTGGCTGATAAGACACTGTTGCAGCACACAGCATTCTTGCATTCTTCTCAGTTGTCAGAAGAGGTCCTTCCTGAAAAGCTTCTTGCATAAAGGAAGGCATGAAGACTCTCTTTGTTTCAGGAGGACAGAGAAAGCAAAAAGCTGAAGAAATGCATTATAGAAAAACAAGAAATTCTATTATTGTGACAACACCAATAGAATTATAAAACTTTAGAATGGGTTGGATCCAGATCTGAACCCCTTGACATGGGCAGGACACCTTCCACTAGACCAGATTGACTCAAAGCCCCTTTCAGTCTTGCCTTGCACACTTCCAGAGATGGGACATCCACAACCTCACTGGGCTCCTGTTCCAGTGCTTCACCACCTTCACAGTAAAGAATCCCTTCCTAACATCTAATCAACATCTACTCTCTTTCAGTTTGAAGCCATTCCCCACTGTGTTGTCACTACTGGAAGGTTACAATAAAATCTTCTTGGAGCTTTCTCTTCTCCAGGCTGAACAGCTCCAGCTCTTTCACCCTGTTTACACAGGAGAAGAGCTCCAGTCCTCTGATCAATCTTCCTCACTTTCCCCTGGACTTGATCCAGCAAGTCCATGTTCTTCTTATATTGGAGACTCAGTACTTCAGGTTGGGGTCTCATGAAAATGGAGTAGAAAAGCAGAATCATCTCTCTCAACAGCTGTTCACATTGCTTTTGGTGCAGCCCAGCACATGGCTGGCTTTCTGGGCTGCAGGAGCAGGGTTGGGTCATGTTGAGCTTCTCACCCACAAACATCCCACAGTCCTTCTCCTCAGGGCTTTTCTCAATACATTCTTTGCTCCTGTGTTTGCACTTGGGATTGCCCCAAGCCAGGCGCAGAGCCTTGCACTTGGCTGTGTTGAACTTCATGGGGTTCACACAGACCCATCTCTCAAGCCTGCCAAGATTCCTCTGGAAGTCATCCCTGCCCTCCAGAGTGTCAGTCACAGCACACAGCCTGGTGGTGTCAGCAGCCGTGCTGAGGGTGTGCTCAGTGCCACTGTCCATGTCAGTGACAAAGGTGTTTAACAGTGCTGGTCCCAACACAACCCCTGGGGAAGGCCACTCATCACTGGTCTCCACCTGGACACTGAGCTGTTGACTGCAACTCTTTGAGTGTGACCATCAATTCCGTATTCACCAAGTGATCCAAATAAGTTGTATCTCCATGCATGCTACTGACTGAGCTTGAGTTTTGGTGCTTCCACAACACAAGCACTTTTAGAGAAATACCAAGTCTCCCAGAGTTAGCATTCGTCTTTCCAGAAGCAGGCGGGGCTGTTTTGAAGTACTCTGCAGAACATTTCATATATGTCTCTATATGATGAACTAGAAAAGCCATGACCCAAGACAGATTAAGCTGGAAAACGATACTATTTTTGACTTCACAAACACAGATCTCTTGCCAGTTATATTATAGTACCGGAGAAACACCAGGATGTGGTATGGGACCCTGCCAAAGTTGTGTAACCCACCTAGAATAGCTCAAGTTACACACATGTAGGACTGGATACAAAGTAGAGATTATTAAAATCAGACACTAAAGATGAATGGAACTTTTCTAAAGAAAGATATTATTCAACAGGAATGAGAATTTGTTCACTGAGTAAACTTGTCCTAAAGCTAAAGTTGGGATGCCTGACCCATCATAGGAAGTTAAGGGTCAATAACAAATTAATGGGATCAGTGGCCCCATTAGTCTTTCCATAATGAACACCAACTCAAATCAAACCTCCTTCCCGAAATACTTGAAGACATTTTATATTGGCAACAAATTTACCTTATTGAACCTAAAATCATATAAAAGTGATTTAAATGTACTGAACTCAAGACACTCCCTGAAACGCAGAGGGCTCTTTGAAATAGTACCACAGCAGAAGGTAGACTGATACCATAAATTAGTGCATTAACCTTCAACTCTTGGAGAGCTGAATGAGGTCACCGGGGTAATAAATTTTGGTGCTGCCCCCACAGGCTTTGGTGGATTTTTGCCCGTTGCAGAAGTTGCACAGTATGGCAGCATGCTGCAAATGGCATCATCCGTTCAGAAATAGCACACAGCTGGGACAGATGGGGATAGCATGAGCAAAGCTATTCTGAGTTCGCAGCCTTGGAGAAAAGGATGGATAAACAGAAATAGAATATGAAGTTTACAACAATGGAAGATTAAGAAGTGCTGGCAAATTATGGGACACAACATGCCCATTTCCTGCTCTGACTTCCTTTCCTTTTCTGGTTTGTAGTTACAATTCCAGCTTTTATCTGATCTCTTTCACACAAAAGTCTGTGCAAGCAGTAATGAAACCAGGCTTAACTGTTCATATTACCAAACTGAAATGGCACTTTCATTAAGTCCAGCAAGCTAAGAAGACTGGCTAGCACAAATTACCAGCTGCATTCCTACCTCTCCTGATTTCAGTGATTTCTGCAGTTAAGACACAAAAATAAGATGCCTGACAGCAGCTTGGGAGTTATATATTCAGCCTGCTCATCAAGCACAGACTGGAGGTAGATTTTGAAAATATTTTATTTCCTATGGAGGTACTTAAAAGAAATAGCCAGATTCTCAGTGGGAGCTGAATATTAGCCTCATGTTAACAACTTAAAAAAGAACCAAACTGGTGAAAAAAACAGACTTTGGGGCAAATGTAATACTTCTGGAAGTAAGGTTGGCATTACCAAGACGTGAATATTGTCCAGTGTGACAAAAGATCTTGAGCATACTTAAGAGCAATGAGGATATATTTTCAATCTCAGAAAGACTCATCTCTGCGAAGACCTAGAGCTCCCTGTGTCTTGGTAAGAAAAGGAAGCATGAATTACAGCCAGATTGTTGCTTAGGGACTGCTTTACACTAAACCTATGTTCTCCAGAAACCAAGTACTGAGGGAATTAAACAATAAACCCAAGCAGTATTTTCTCACTTATTATTGATTTATTCCCTTGTGTTGCAGGTAAGGAAAGTAAAAAAAGGAAAAGAGGGAAAGTAAGAAATCCTGGTAAGCAAATATTTCTCCACAGCTCACATGCACTCCTCATATGGGTGCTCAGGAAAATACTAGCAGTCAGCACCTTCCCACAGCTCTGTTTCAGTGGTTCTAGGAACAAAAGGGAAGCATGCAGATCACCTGGAGGTTTGGGATCATGTGAGAAAAGTCTCTCTGTACCACTCAGCCTCCTACCAGAGGACATTCCTCCAATAGGACCCTGCTACATTTTATAGCAGAAGAGACAATCTATTTCCTTGCGTGTGCTCACACCTGTACTGCTGTCAGGACTTCAACATGTTTTCCCCAGAGTGCACTTGGTTCTGAACACACTTTGAATCTGGCAAAGCCACAGAATGCAATGCAACTGGTCCTCCCTCTCCACCAAAAATGACACCAACTGTGGCATTGTTGTGTTGGATTTATGGAAAATAAAATTACTTTTAAGCTACTCACAACACAATACCTTGCTCATTAGCTCTAGCTAACAGCTGGAGCTCACCTCAGCTGTGTTTGCCTGGACATTCTCAATTCTGTGTACTTTAAACTGTGAATTTACTTCAATTATTGAATGGGGAACTCAGGTGCTGAATGTAAAACTAAACCAAATATTCTTCCCGAAAGCAGTGTGGAGAAGACTGTTGAAGGATGCTGCTACAGAAAGACCTAGGATTACACACAGACTCACATCCCACAGAGACCTATAATCTAATTCAAATGAGATCTTAAGAACTTTTTACTGAGAATTTCCATTTTCCATTTAAATACATTGTGAATCTATGTTCTTTGCCAGTGAAATTGCTTAAAATAGCATGAAATTGAATGCCCTCCCAACAAACCCACCTCACAAGACTGATAAAGCAAATGCTGATATTGAGACTAGACAAGATTAAATTCTATTATTTAGAGTGTAACAGTTTGTAATTAGGGCAGCACTGGTCTTTGTTGGAAATGTAAAAGGTTTTTGTATCAAATGCACAAGAAGGATCCACCAATTCTACCATTTTTTCATAGCTTTGAATAAAGATTTTATCATATACTAGGGAACTTTCTTTAATAAACACTTAAATTGATAAAATAAACCTATTAATATTGAATAAATCCCTACTAACTGCAGATGCCATACAACAGCAAACCCAAGATGCTGAAAAGGGCAGAATAGTTCAATGAAAGTTTCTGCTCAAATACAAGTCTGTGTTACAAAGAAATCATACTGAAGACACCGGACACCAGTGCAGTTTCCTAACTGGCTACCAAAGCCATCACTTGCACATTTGCTGTGTGCACCACACACAGGCACACAAACAGATGAGACTACAGTGCTATTTGCTTTGTGATTTGCATTTCACAGTGGCAACAGGACAGGCCAAACAAAGCATTTCCTGAATAACAATTGTTTACTCCCAGACAATTAAATCACTTTGATTTAGCTTGTATTTATATTAGGGTGGGAAGCAATACGCTGTAACTGTTCAAGAACACGGATCCTTACATGGTTGTTTCTGTTTTTTAATAAACCAGAAATCTATTTAACTAATACCTGTTCAAGTAATTAACCTATTATAAAGAAAAAGTAAGTCAATGCACCAAGGTTATGCATCTAAAAGAACTTTACTTTGTTTCTTTCATTTAAATTTCAAAGTCGATGTCAATGTTTTTTCGAATCTACAAAGAAAATTATTTCATGCACTGTCAGATTACTTGCAAATCATCACAAATACACCAGGGTCTACCGGGATACTGATTTCAAAGTGCATTGATATTCCAGAGTCTTCTCCCTCTGTAGTATGTGGATGGATTGGATTCCCTAGTCTAGCTTTCAGTTATTAAACTTTTCCTTCTTCCAGATGAAGAGAATGAATACACAATGCAGACATATTATGTGATCCTTGGCTTTTCAAGGTTTGATCTCTGTAACTGCAGACTGTCTCTCAGCTGTGTTGTTCACTTTCATATGGACTGACTTTTGCAATCTCACAGCTCTCTGTGAAGAGATGCTCCTGTGCAGGACTGACACACTACAGTAAAGCTGATGGTCTGAAGAGCAGCACATTCCTATGCACTATTACTCCTCTTTTCATACTGTGTTGCTTCACAGGTGTTGCTTCAGGTAACTGAACATAAGCTTTACACTGGTACAAACAAAACTGCCTAAAATTTTCCAAGCTGAGTACTGTATTTCAGTGAGAGATTGTTGTTTGGCTCCTTCTGATTAGTTTGAAAATAATTACCCACAATATAAACCCTTATAGTGCTCAAGAGCTGTCCTTTGTAGCTTGGAACTCTAGAAATTGAAGGTGCTTCCTAACATAATTTCAAAAGCAGTATTTATTTTAAAATGTTTAAATGCATCTCTTTTGTTATGCAGTATTATTCCATAGATTAAGACTACTTTGTCCTCTGTATACAGAAAGTGACAGAGGCCCTTTTTATTCAGAGTGAAGAACCTTATAAATAATTCAGATCCTTTGCTTAAATTGAATCCCCACATGATCACCCTAAACAATTATCCATATTCCTGTTACTTTCAAACTCTAAATACCATTACAACATGTCTTATAAATTGCCTTGTAGACAAGTTACACCTGTGTAAGCTTTTCAATGTCTGTTCTCCTAAGTCACTCCCACACTCTCTTTAGTCATCACTGCTGCTTCTCTGCATGGGGTTTTCACTATGAACATATAAGCAGATACTGATACCAAAGACATTTTTTGTTGTCACGTAAAGTGCAACAATTGAGCTCACCTATGGGGACACAGTACTGAAAAGGATCTATCAAAATTATTTATTTACAAGCCATGACTGGACCACTATGCATAGCTCTGGTATATAAGAATAAACATCTGAGGCTGGTGAACAGAAGGGGAGTGCACTGACAGCCAAGCTCTGAAATAAGGGCTTGCAGTGAAGTCAAAAGCCTGATGGCTTTTGTACAGAGTTACGATTCTGACCATTTTTCTATTCCCCAGGCAACAGTGCGCACCCGCTATCTTCAAAAAGCAATGTACTTGTTGCAGAAGCAGTTGCTGTATTGGTCCCCTATTTTGTTAGTGACCAACCTTAGAGATAAGCTTTCCATTTCAAATACCACAGTGAGGCTGCTGTTACAGGCAACATCTTGACACACACACACAAAACCTGCTGCAGAAGTTAAAAGTCACACTTTCCTGAACCAACAGCTCAGCACGTGCTTTTTCTTTCTGATGCATACATTTCATTCACAATAATACCTCATGGACCCAATGACATTAAGAAAATGACTTTGGTTTATGGTTGCCACAGATCAGACCCTATCAGGCAACTTTTAGAAATGTAAGCAAGAGAGCTCTTCCTGAAGCCCTGCTACCAATCTCATATGCCAGCAGCTGCCCCTTGCCGCAAGCGGATGGAGTGGGAACGCACACATCACAATGGACTAAAGAGCAAATCCTGCTATCTGATGAGCCTTTCCCATGCAATTCTCCCCCCTCCCAGAAAGCCAGAAAAACAGTGCAGACAGTTCTTAGGGAGCCCCTTTTCAGTCTAAAGAGAGTCCTTCCTCAAGCATTGCTTCTTAACAGGTGGACAACTCCCAAAATTCAACAGTAGGAAACACTTTACCTTTAACAAGCCCCAGCCACTCTAACCAGATTGTCAATAAACAGAGCATATTGCACAGATGGACTAATAACGCAACCCTAATTCAATTGCCTACAACCATCTTCTGTGCATACTCTATTAAAAGCAGCCATTCCGCTTGCAGCAGCTCAGAAACGAGGACAGGGTCCCCTTCTGAAGGAGAGCAGGGAGGAGAGCTGACTTTGATCAGCTGGCAGCTGTGAGGCAGCTCCCTCAGCACCACACTGACAAGTTGCCTGCAACCTCACGCCTATGTGTGGTGGTCTGCAGCCACCTCAGTGGGGAAAGCAGCTCGTTCTTTCTCCTTGGCTGACCTGTCAGCCGTGTGGCTTTTAAGTGACTCAGCTACCTGAATGAGAAGTCTGACAGTCTCACCCACCATCCTGCATCAATATCTCTATCTGAAGAGACAATTCAACAGCAAACACTCAAGCCCTGTTAACCTGCATTCTCCTTGCCCTGTTGTCCAAGTAGCCCACGTGGAATGAAGGCTCCCAAAGAAGTTGGTGTCCCAGAATTAGGTTCAGGTCATAGTGTGACTCACTGGTCTTTAGCTTATATTCAACTTCTGCATTGATTTCCATATGCTTGCTTTCTCTCAACACTAACTAGGCAGCAGTATGAGCAAGGTTTAGGTATAGGAAAGAGTGACAGGAACCAAAACCCGCTGGTATTATTTTCAAAGTTCGTTCTACCTTTTTTAAAGTCAGACTGCCAGAAGCCACAGGCTGATGCATAACATTCATCATTATGTTTTGCAGACAGTACCTTTGAAGTGCACAAGATTCAAATCAGTTGCAAATAGGGGACCTGAGGCCCATTGACAGCCATGCTGCTTGGGGCCAGGAAAATCCAAAGAGCTGGCTCATGCTTCCATCTGCACTCCAGACTGAAGGGATGTAACACAGGCCACGAAGAGTCTGGCTCTCTTTCCAAATGCCACTTCCCTGTCTGCCCTGGATTCAAAGTCAGAGCTACGCAGTACCTGACACAAAGTTCACCACCACAGTACACATGCACAGTGAGGACTGATAAGAAGAAGAGTTTGAGAAGAGCTTTTCATGTCATTTGCTGTTTGTGTTTCCTGCCTTGCTGTGACAGTATCGCAGAGCCTCCATGCTTCTTCAGAGAGGAATGTATTTATGCAGAGCCATGACAATTTTTACTTCTCCCTTAATCTCCTTTCAGGAATTGTCACATGGCCTATGTAGTCTGCCCCCTTTGAGCATCCTCTCCTCCTCTCTCTGCTCCTGGACGGTGTTAGCATCCCTAGGAGAACCCATAGCTGCTGAGCACCCCATTGAAGTTAATGTGACTGGATGGTCTGCTGTGGCCAGCTGGGATCTATCCACTCCATGCTCATGGCCAGAAGCTCACCATGGCTTAGTGGGATTAGCTACTTCTTTGCTACTTTCTCTACCTCATTTTAATATGTAATTTACTTCAGCATTACCCTGGGGCAAAAATTACTGAACGTTGCCATGGATGTCATCCAGGATAAGGGCTTGGATTTTTGCCGCAGCAGTCTTCTCCTCTGACATCTTGACAAGCTCGTGGACAGAACTGGTTGAGAACTAGCAGCACTGTTTGCACTTTCAAGAGCTCTTTTACAACAGCCACCAACAGGAGAAAAGGCCAGTGGATGAGTAACTGAGCGAGATTTTTATGTTTATACAGCCATGTCCATGTGTTTTTTAAGTAGTATGTTCAGGGGAAAAAAAAAGAGGCTGTGTATTTATAACCAGTTCTTTTGAAAAAGCAGCTGCAATAAAAAAACTCAGTTTAGTCAAAGAATGCATTGTGGTAATAAAAAAATTAGTTGAATCCAGTGCCTGTGATAGCCTCAATAAGCTGAGCTAGAACTAAGCATAATGTACATGGAGAGTTCGCTCAAGTCCTGCCAGTCACTTCCAAAGGGGGGACTGAGTACTAAATATTCTGTTTTGAAGGATTAAGGCTTTCCAGATATGACCCCACTGCTGACCTAACCTGAAGCCCTGCTCCCTTTTTTAGCATTAAAAAACATGGAAAAATGTAATTTCAAAACAGGTGGCATGGAAGGAGAAAGCATTTAACATGTTCTAGGCAGAGTTTTTCCAGCTCATTTCACCTGTGATCCATGTAAAATCTGAGATTCAGTGCAGTAATTCACTGCAATACTTATGGACCTCAAACTGGTTAAAAATGAGCAAAGATAGAGATGTCTGACAGACAAGAATTTAGCTGACTGATCTTGCATGCAGATAATGAGCTAAAAAAAAAAGAGTTGTGGCAAAAAGGAAAAATGTCTATCAAAGTCCAAGTATGCTAATTATCAAGAATTTAATGGAAACTCACTTCCTGACAAATTGCATGTTAGGAAATGAGACAGACAGCTGAATATCTTAATATCAGGTCTCTCTGGGGGGAAAAATAAAATTTAAAAAAAGAAAAAGATTGTTTTCTTCATTAAAAAAAAAGTCTCATTGGAAAAGTTAGCTGGGGCTAGATGAGCTCTTGGGAAATAAGGCAATGCCCTGCTCATTTCAAGAATGGATGATGATGCTTCTAACAGAGACCTGCAGCCAAGTCCATCCTTCTATAATAACCCAATTAAAAACTTATCATTCATGCCAGGGAGACAGACTAGTTAGAGAGACACAACAGATAAGCTCACATGACAACTGAGCTGGGCCAGCTGACAAGTACTTCAATGAGTCAAGTCTAAGAGAAAAGTGAAGTTCTCAACACTAGTGAAGTGATTAGAGAGAGACAACCTCTCCTGCTCCACGATGTTGACAGCACTGGTTACACTGACTGAACTGACTGCCAGAGAACATGTAAGATTCACCTTCCTTTTATTAATTTCTTCTATTGCTATGCAAAGTCCTAAGTAAAGGGCATTTGGTTCTGTGCACACACTCAGGAATGGGTTCTTCAGAAAGTGTGACTGACCAGGCTTCTACACTTACAGCTATGGATACCTTGGAGCTTTGCAAGAAGAGCAAACAGCCAGATGAAAATCCCATTGCCCAAGGAACTAGCTGTATTCATACCAATAGTTCTGAATAAAGTAACACTTGGCTAAGTCTACAGAGCTTTTCAGAGTACAGTCAGAATAGGCTCACTAAATTTTAAACAGATTAACTTAGAAAGAAAGGAATTTAAAAAATCAACCCCATTTGCTAATTTATCGTTTGGTCACTGCTATTCATAAACATGGTATTAGAAACCCACAAGGTACAGTGGTTTGGGTAGCGATTCAGAAACTATCAGGTTCTGCTTTGTGGGTGGTGGTTATCAGTGGGAAAAGTAAAGTAAGGTAACATAAAATCAGTAATCCTCTTTCACGGGAAAGTGAAATCAATCAAATTACCTC
The DNA here is from genome assembly GCA_008694505.1 of Cyanoderma ruficeps. Lineage (NCBI taxonomy): Eukaryota > Metazoa > Chordata > Aves > Passeriformes > Timaliidae > Cyanoderma > Cyanoderma ruficeps. The sequence goes on from VZDJ01007753.1 coordinate 14,322,217, forward strand.
CTGTTGGATAAGATTACACACACAAGAAGCTATTCCAGTTTGGTGGACACAGATGGGATGGATCATGAATCAGAGCCCTCAGTTTGATTTCAGTTTTGTTCCCTAAATACTAGCCTTCGCTCACCTGTACGTGTAGCAAGAACCAAGAAAGATGCTGCAACAGTCAAAAAAANNNAAAAAAAAAAAAAAAAAAGGAGAGTTTGCATTAAATTAAGAAATCCACAGAGTAGTAGCTCTTCCCACCCTATCACTGGCCAAAGACTTACTAAAAGCTCAGCAAGACTGACAATGCAGATAACGGGCAGATGCCAGAACAGCAATTGCTTCTGAAACTTTCTGGGGACCACCAAGTTTTACAAGAACCATTTGACAACATCTAAAAATTCAGACTAACAAGCAGCTTCATCCCTGCTACCTCCACACACCAAATACGGTTTGCTAGAAGGAAATGTAATCCTCTAAAAAACAGCATTAAGTTTCTGCTCAGTTGGGCAGTTTAAAATCAATTCTTAACTATTCACTTTCATATGTAAGGATGAGACCACCCTGGGTTTCATATTTAGACAACTAAATACAGTTTCCCATCTGAGACCAAAGACAGGGGTTGAACAAGGAGGCTGCGAACACAGGGGATTAGAAAGTGCTAACATCCTCAGAAGCAGCTGTCCTGGATGTAAGGCACCAAAGAGAGGGAAAACACCACCAGCAACTCAGATTAAGATGAGTACATCTAAAGTCTCAGTCACAAACATCTCCAGCTGGCTCACAGAATTAAATGGGGGGTTTAATTGGCACTATAGAAGGAACTGCATTAATTCTTATTTTCAAGGACAGTGATAAACCTTCAATTTCACATATAGCAAGGATATTAACCAAGATATCTCACTGTCTTTAAAAAGGAGCCAGGACTGTGACTGTAGAGTAAGTGAAATCCCACACCTGCCAAGGGAAAAGGAAAAATTCCTATTCTATAACTCATCACTCCTTCCTCTGAGCTCAGGAAGATTCCATTATCTGTTTATCAGTTACTATTAGTCTGTATTCATGTGATCCACTCCTCCTCTCCTGCCCTGCTCTGTTGGCTGCCAGCAATCTCTTTTGCAGGAGGTCAGTGTCAAGGCTAGGATCACACTGTGAGGTGCCAACAACTTGGGATTACAGCTGAACTGCTGGGACACGCATGGTGGGATGGTACATAATGGGTGGGATGGGAGCTGGGTTACTGTGCCTAATGCTGCGGCAAATCTTGGGGACATCTGTACATTCTGCAACTTATGGTAACAGTACTGAAGTTACTAAGAACTAACTACAAAAGCCTCCAAAAATCAGTGCAAATGTAATGGCCTTCTAAGGCACTCAAATGACAGTCAGTATTTGATTAAAAAAAAAAAAAAGGAAATTTATAGTTTATAAACCCTAAATTCCAGTGGTCTCTGATGTGTGATGGAACAAACATAACATCATTACACAAATATTTAAGAAGGAAACAAACAGGAGAGAATCCAATTGAAACTGCAGAGAGATGGACACTGTCATAGCCACATTTGCTGAAATTCAACCAGAGCACCAGGTTTCAACAGCTCAGCTATTTTTGAAAACGGACCAGAACATCTAAGAAGACCTCAAGATCCAACCATATTAAGAATGGTGCTTTGGATGGAGAAGCATGAGGAATTCTGAATAGTAACATTAGAGTTTTGGCAATTCTTAAATTTGAAGTCAGTTACAAATCCCTCTCCAGTACCAAAGTTCCCCGTAGCAGATGAGTGCTGGAGAGATACAACTACCCCTACCACATGTGGGTACTTTGCAATGTCAGTGTGGCACTAACCGTAGTTCAGTCCCTTCCATCACAGCCCAGACTTAACGTCTGGATGAGGGGATCAAGTGCACCTCCAGTAAATTTGTGGATGACACTAAGCTGGGCAGGAGTGTTTATCTGCTGGAGGGTAGGAAGGTTCTGCAGAGGGACCTGTACAGACTGGGTCAATGGGCTGAGGCCAGCTGTATGAGGTTCAACAAGGCAAAGTGGCAGGTCCTGCCCGTGGGTCACAACAACCCCATGCAGCACTACAGGCTGGGAGAGGAGTTGCTGTAAAGCTGCCCAGCAGAAAAGGACCTGGGGGTGCTGACTGACAGCAGCCAAATGTGATCCAGTGTGAGTCCAGGTGGTCAAGAAGGCCAGTGGCATCCTGGCCTGTATCAGCAATAGTGTGGCCAGATGGGGTTCAGCCCCTTCTCCCAACCAAGCAGCAACAGGATAAGAGGATATATCCTCCAGCTGTGCCAAGGGAGATTCGGGCCAGACATTGTGAGGGATTTCTTCAAGGAAAGGGTTGTTAAACATTGAAATGAACTGTCCATGAAGGTGGTGAAGTCACCATCCCTGGAGGTGTTCAAGGAACAACATGACGTGGCACTTAGTGCCATGGATGACTTGACAAGGTGGTGATCAGCCAAAGGTTGGACTCGATGATCTCAGAGGTCTTTTCCAACCTAAATGATTCTGTGTTTCTGTGCTGTATTTAAGCATGAAAGGAAAAGTTTTCAAATCAGTGAATATATAAACAAACAAACAAATATAGAAAACAAACAAACCAAAAAAAAAAAAAAGGAAAAAGAGCAAGGGAGCATGGCCAGACTTCAAAGGTCACATTGGAAATTGTATTTCTTAACCAGTTCTTCATCAACACAGCTCTTGCTCAGGGTGGCAGAGATGGTGACATATGTGAGGGGACACACAAATCCTATTTCAGATCAGAACTAAAGACAACTCTCCACTCTAAATCTTGCTGATGTGCAAAGATCAACATTTCATAAGACCACAGTTTCTCTTGCACTTCCCAGCATTACCCTCGGGCAGCTAAAGTGTCTGTTGATTCTTCCAGGGACCCTCACACCAAATGCCAATATCAGCCTGCTCCCAAAGCCCCTCCTCCTCTTTGAGTGATTTTGAAGGAGTCCCTGTCATGGAAACGAGACTCTGGAAAAAAAAAAAGAGCTGACTCTAAATGGTGCATGCAGTGAAAATACAGGGAACAACATTTGTGTGCGCCAGCCTTCCCAGGAAAGACTAGCTAGCAGGCAGGACAGTCTTGTGGTCAGTGGAGATTTGCAGGAGTATGAAACACAGATTTATGTGTCCATATCTGTGGCTGAGGTTGATGTGTTGCCTAGTAATAATGTGCTAGACTGGGTCACAGATGCATTCAAGTGGCTGGAGACTTAGATAAGCAAGATGATAGGTGTTCTTTCAGTAAGTAAACCTCCCAGAGCCCACAAGAAGCTAGGCTATGCTCAGCCAGAAAAACAGATGGCTTCTCTCCGCCCAAATATTCACCTCTTCATCCCCAGTGTGATCTCTGTGTCTCCATGGGCTGTGCACATGTCAGAATAAACCTTCTGCCTTTTTAGTAGCCAAGAAAGATGGGTTTGCTTTCATCTTTCAGCACAAATTCCAAAGGGACACAGCCAAAAGGGAAGTGTTGGGAGAGACAACATTTTGACAGTATGCAATAACAAAAAAAAAAGGCAGAAGCCACAGACAGAGGAGCAAAGAGCCTCCCTGCTTCCCATGCACAATCATAGATGAAAGGGAATGGATGACAGAACAGGCAGCAGCAGGCTGCATGCAGAACAGACAGTGCACTGCTTCGTTCCACTGGGACCACCAAGTATTGAAGAGTATGCATGCAATTGCTACGTCAGTTCCAGGCTTTTCCTGAATTTTTAGCTAGCAGAGACAAGGACAGTTGAACTTTTCCTGATGTTACTGTAAAGGGTAATAATCTAGCTTTAAATTACCTATGCTGTGACCACATTTGGACTAGCTGACACTCTGGAGAAAGCAATCCCCCTGCCTCCATTACAAAGTGGGTCATTAATTAAGGATCTTCCACTCTCCAGACTGTACCTGTGAAGTGGACAAGTGATTTTGCTGCAGGGCAATATTCAGCACAGTGACCCATTAAACCTACTTAGCCAGAACAGACTAAGTAGCAGTTGGAATTTACAAATGGAGCAAGACCTCCAAGGACTTTGTGGGTGGCACAGGAAAATCCTATCATCCGTCAGCTGAGATCCGCTGCTTCATTTACATTTCACAGCTGCCCAGTGATTTCTAGCATGCAAAACATGAAATAGCTGTTGAAAGATCCAGTTCAGTTCTCAGGAGATAGAATCGGCACCATGTAACTCAGTAGAGAGACCAAGGATAAAACTGGCCTTCCTCTTAAGGAAGGTCACTTCCACTTAAGGAAACCTTCATAATGCAGGAAATATAGAAGAGCATAAGGCAGAAGAATGTGGGGCAGGTGCAAGTACCTGCACCTGCTGGGCACACTGCTGCTGTCAGTTAGTGTTTGGTGGGCTTGTTCCGTCTTTCTCAAAACATCTCTGAGCTGCTTTGGAAAAATGAGATGGCAAGAAGCTTTTAGGACTAGCAAGGAATTATGTGAGGGTTAGTTATCCCACCAGGAACTGCTCGTTCCTTCTTAACCCAGGTAACTGTACCCGCCTTGGAAGCATCTCTCAACTGTGCCAGCTCAAGGGCTGTGATGTCCCCTGAGTCCTTCCCCTTTTCCTGCCTCCCACTCTACTTCTGGGAACATTATCACTGTTCTCTCCAATGCCTGTGACGTCAAACTGTTAACTTTTCTTGTCCTCTTCTTCTACTCCATATCTAAACTGTTACTAGTCCTTTTCCTCTTCCTCATGGAAACAGTATCCTGGCCAGAAGTACTGTCACAATAAGCACTGTTTTCTGAAGTCCCATGGGAAAGATGGGATCATTACATGTCAGGACACGTGCTCAGTCCATCATTATGCAAGTCAGTGCAGGAGCCATTTTGTTTCAATTTGCTTCTCTTCAGGGCCCAAGGATCTGCTCACTCATTATACTAAATGAGGTGGTTTCCCAGCTTGAAAGTGCATTTTTTAAAATCCTTCTCTGCTTAATGATTCTTTTTGTTAATTTTAAATAGATTTTTAGAATCATTCTTTCTGCTGGTAAAGTACCCACAGCAGCGGAAACTGTGTGTGGAGCTCCTACCCCATGTAATGCATCCTTAATGACTCAAATATTTTTTTGAAGAAACTTTTCTGTATGTGTACAGGTGAGATGTATTTCACGCTCCTGATTAACGCAGAATATCATTCAGCACAGGAACTGTGAAAACTTTTCCTTATGGAAGCAGAGAATTAGGGATGTTGCACAGAACACTGGAACACCTGAAATTCAAACTCATGCTGTCACAGCGTTACAACAGGTATTGCAGGTGACAGGTCTATTGCTCAGGATCTGGCTGTGAAGGAAATATAACCTCAGAGATCACTTCTTAAAGGTTGCCAGCTGCGAGTCTGATCAGTCTACTGATGGGCACTGGTAAGGCACAGGTGTCCAGGGAGAGTCCAGCTGTCAACGCAGGCCAAACCACTCCCCTACACCTGGCTCCTTTCAGAAGAAGGTCATGGATGTGCCAGGCCATGTCTTTCCCTAGAGCTGTCTTCAGTGAGGGCAGGGACTGTTCTGCCCTGGTGAGGGGCTGTTCCAACAGAAGTTCCTGCTGTTCAGCCACTCCCCACAAAGGCTGTGGGGCCAGAGAGATGTGATGGCACAACTACAGCTCAGCACAGAAAAGCCCAAATGGCCTCAGAGGAGCTGCTTCCTCAGACCTCAGACCTGCATTTTAGGATGAAGCTAGGTTAAGATGAAAGCTGATAAATCGCAGAAGCAATGGGGCTTCCTTCATCTTCCCTCAGAAGAGCTTGTGCTGAGCTCTCCATGCTCGAGGGACAAGCCACAGACTGCTGGACATTAACTGCTGTGATGATAATTATTGTACATACAGAAGGAGGCATTGGAGACACTCTCCTCTTTGCTAACAGGGTTGAATGCTACTAATAGTTTAGCCATGTAAAAAAAAATGGACTTTGAACTGGCAAAAGATGCAGAAAGCCAATCCATATAATGAGGTGTTTGTATCACAATTTTACTCCTCTGCTTCCCTGTTGCATTCACTTGATGGGTTTCACTGTAGAACACAGACAAGTCTTTTGGACCAGAAACTGTCTTGTCATAAGCATCTAAATCACACACCACAACACTCACCTGAACTTGGTGCCACCAGGTTCTACCTGATCCAAGCCATAAGATCTTAAAATTTGAACAAATTTGAAATAGTATCACATCTAGTCAGTATCTAGCATACATCTGAAACAAAAAGACCTCAGAACCAAGATAATCCCCTTTTCAGGCATGTTTAGGCTCCCTGTGGGGGATAAAAAATTGGGAACTCCATGGGAATCAATACATCACAAATGCTTAAGAGCCCAGAAAATGCTAAAATCGAAGTGAAGTAGTGAGAGAGAGGGGACTACTAAGTGACATCCAAATTGCATGTGACATAGCATGCTACAGACACGATATTCAATTAACATGCAATAATATTTAAATTGTAGGTTCAGTGAATATTTGTCACCACTTGAATAACCATATGTTCAAACATAACAGCAAAAAATACTTGTACCCCTTGAGGTTTTAATGGGAGGTTTGTAGGGTGATAATTCTCTCTTGGCCAGTCATTTTAATCCTTGGACAAGTGTTCAGCTCACTTTCCAAGGTCTGTATTTCCTATAAGCACTATCTGCTTTTACATAGGAAACTGGAGCATTTTTAGAGTAAATAAAAAATTATTTCCTCTACCTTTCAAAGGGGACTGTGTTTTAAAAAGGGTTGAAGTACAGGAGTGCAATCAGGAGCAATGCGATAAGTTACCTTGTTGAAAGTGCACGGCTCACAATATTCCTGGGCAGCTGTTCTTCACTTCAAAGTGGAACCTACAGTTTGTACCTCAAAGCTATACCATATAAAGCTAGATTTCCTATTGATTGCTTCTGATAGCAATGGTAAGCACTAGAGCTAAGCTGCAGCAGTTGGCTAATTTTATTAAGTTTGGGTACTGAAAAGCCCTGAAGACTTATAGAGTGGACTTTAATATTTCTGTTTAACAATTTGAATCCTTTACTGTCTCTCCTAATGTGTTTGTGCCTGTTTAATCTTCTGTAAACTCTTATCTCTGCCCTTCTGATATATACAAAGCACATTTGAAGATGGCAGCAAACAGAAATGAAAATTCTTGGTAAACAGAATTCGACACATCCCTCGAAGGAAACGTTTGCTGCCCACAGTCTGCACTGAGTGCAAAATGCTACATTGTGCAAGTGGGGGTTCACAGATACCAAGCCAGACTACAGCAAAAGCCCCACATTAAAGCCTGCCTCGAGCAACCATTTATTACTTCAAGATACACCTCTAAAAAATACTGATGAAAAGATATTATCAGTTTTGCCACATGTTCAGTTTTTCAAAGTCAATTCCATTGTCTAAGCAAAACTGGGCACGTTTCTGGCTGTTGTCATGTGAATTTTCAATTCACAATGTAAGGGGAAAGAAAATAATTTTGTTGCTTTGATGAAGACGCCTTGCACGTTTTGACAAACTCAAGTCCCTCCAGGGTGCTTACTGGCCATGAAGCTCTTTCATATCTCATTCATTATCAGAGGGAGACAGGAAAACACTTCCTCATTTCTCTTGCGAATGAGTAAATTAGTGAAAACCACAGAGACTCAGATTCATTAAAAGTGATGGAGTGAGACTGGCTGCAGCCGCTGCACAGTGGGGACCGGGCTGAGCTGACTCAGTGCAGTCTGCCTGGCAAATGCAGGTAAAAAGATTAACTGGAAATTTCTCTACTGAAGCACTAACTGCTTACTGCAGCCAAATTCCAAGACAGCTTGATGCTGTAAAACCTGAACTCGGAGCCCTCAACTCAAAAGCTAGTTGAATGTGTCGTGTTCCTCAGCTCCATCACTGCACAGATTTTAGATGCCCATATGCTAGACCTGCATTTCCCTGCAAGTTTCAAGCCAATGCTATTACCAACACCAACTGTTATCATTTCTACTAAGTGACAGCTGATGGCTAATATTTCTGAAGCATCTTTCCTCTCAAGTCTGCCAGGGGAAGAAAAAGCCCTCAAAACCCTGGGGATTAACTTCAAGACCAGCTGTCTCACATTACAAAGCAAGGAAACGTTTGAGATGCAAGTGAAATGGGAAGCCATTCGAATATAAGCTAAGTCAAACCTCTATCATTCCACTGAAAATTTGCTAAAAACTTCTGCTTTTCCTGTTTTTCACTGTTGCTGTGTACCTCCACGATCAACAGCATCACAAGAAAGAAGAGTGAAAATGCTAATGGCAGTTCAAACTCCTGCCTGTGAGGTGCCTGGGCTTGCCTGAACAGAGTGGCAGGAGTGTCACTGTCTGATAAGGTTTTGTGTAGATTATGGGTCGTATCTGCTAGTTTTCACTGGTGATGCTCACAAGAGCAGGATAATGCAGGTGGCTGATAAAACCTTATGTTACAATTACATGTGAATACCCTGAAATCCACAGGGAGAAGAATCAGAGTGAACTGTGGGTTACAGAAGCAGCCTTTAATTTCAGGAGTAGGGCAGCAAAAGAGGAGGAGTAATTGGAATCACTCGGCTCTACACCATAATGTCTTCACACCAGCGGACAGCATGATGCATACCAGCCTCATAACTATGTTCAGCCCTCAAGTCAGGCTCTAAGCTCTCTGCCAGCAATAACTGATTATCTGGCAGTAGGTTCAAGAGAAGCCTAAACCTGGCAGTAGAGGGACTGCTGCAGTCTGTGACTTAAGCATACCCTGATTTCTAAATGTGGCACGCTACCTATCTACGTTATGTTTGATTCAATCTACTGCTCCAAGCCTTTCAGTTCTATGCCTTTTTCTTCCTGGCTCCTGCTGACCTCAAAGATGGCAAAATCAAGGCACTGGCAAGTTATTTATATAAGTGCAAGTCTTGATTTCCATGATGAAAAAAAAAAATCTACATGGATTAGACTGTCATAAGATTCCCAACCAGGTGGCATAACCCTGTATGGATGACTTAACACAACCAACTTCTAGCTCTACTTAGCTCACATTTCCAGAAAGTCTGTGTTCCTACTGAGTGTGATAATATATTGCACATGCTTCTTTTCCAATGCTTTCTCTCAGAGAAAGCTCTGATCATTTTGTAAGCTGCTCTCTGGGGAACCCTATCACCTCATGAAGCTCACATCTCACAAACTCAGGAGTCATGGGCATTTCACCAATTACTGGATCAGATATGTGAAAACATGAGATTTTGGAATGTCCAGCATACAACTCAGCCACCTAGGTCCTGTTACCAGAGTATCCATTATTCTGCTGTGCCAACATCCATGGAAAACAGGAAATAACATCCATGCTAAGCTGTGTGCAAATTCAATCCTTAGAAAAACACAAGGAATGGCAACACAGTCAGAGGAGCATGAAGCAGAAACATGGTGATCACCTTGTCTTTTTACACAATTCAGCAAAACAGTCACCCTCTGAGGTGGAAGGGCAAGAAAATATAACCTCAAGGGTCTTGCTACTACTAAGTATCTACTAGTCGTAACTATTACTAAGGGCATCACAAGGGAGGAGGCAGTACTTTCTTCTATTTTTGAGGTAATTGCAAACCTTTTTCTCACTGAAAACTAGTAGGTAAATTGCTCCTGGTGAAAATAATTCAAACCACCTCTTCTCAAGATGACTGATAAGACAACAGTACAGTGAAGTTGACATGCAAGTGGGTTGGGATATGATGGGGAGGGAAGAGATGAACAGCTGCTCTCTGCCTGATGTATGCTGCCAACAAAACAACGCCAACTACAGATAAGTCATCTCAAATAAGCAGATAGCAAAGCCATGCAGGCTAAAAAAAACTTATTTCCAGGTGGGAAGACAGAACAGTGCATGATGTAGAAGGTATGATGCTGCCCACAATGTGTCCATGAATACACCTGTGGTGCATGTAAGGGTGTGCAACTCCCAGAGACACTACATGTCCTATTACACAATACATTACTCTGAGCTGCACAACCCCAAAACCATCTTTATTTCACAGCCCACTGCCAGCGTTCTTCTGTGCAGAAAGTTAGTCTACATGATTCATTCTCTCACCAGTACTCAAGAGATATATGGGCTGCACTTGCATTTCATGTTTGGAAAGAAATACTAATTCTGAATTACATATAATTTGTGAAGAAATACTATGATGAAAAGCAACGTTTCACCATTAGCAGAAGTAGTTTTCTCAAACAGTGTTGCCATAAAACAGCTGCTGTGTTTCTTTTGAGAAGCAGCTATACTTCAGGAGTGGGAAACTTGACTCCCACATTGTCAGCAAAATTGTGGCCTTGCTCCAAAGTGCGATGGTGTCCTTATGAGGTAGATCTAGGAGATGTTCTGCTGATTCACGGCAATGTCCCTAAGAGAAAAATCATGTATTTCTGGCAGATATGTCAGATGAATATCCCTCCCTTGGAGCTTGCTGACAGACAGGAATGGGTGTGTAGATCTGGGGCCACAGGTTTCCCTTTGTCCAACTAAATCTACCTCAGCTCTACAGAAAGACACCAAAATACATTGGGAAGAAGCAGTGGGTCTGACTGATGCCATGTTTCTGCAAATTAAATATGAAGCAAGAAGTGAAAGATAAGAAAGAGGGTGAAAATAGAGCAATGTTTGGAACTTCCAGTCATAAAAGAGTTGGTAAAAGATGTTTTCTTTCTCTTTTTGCTCCTGTAATAAAGAAAGTAAAAAAATATCAAATCTGTTTAGAACCAGTTGGATTCAGTGACTGTACGCCACCTCCAGTATAATCCACCAGGATTATGGAGATGGCAAAGGGCCCTGAGCTACTACTGGAAAGCTGCTATTTAGCCACCTAGCAAAGACTCAGCTCTTAGTTTCTCTGCTTTTGCAGGCTTGTGTTAGATGCGTGTGTAGCATCATTCTGCTTCACAAATAACGTCTGTACTTGAAACTTCTGCTTATTTATTTACTTGAAGTGCTTAGCCTCTGAGAAAGCCTTCATACACCACACAGACCAAACATTTCATCTTTCCTTGTTATTGCAGAATGTTTAACAGGGAAGCATAGTGTGTGAAAGAGGAAATCTTGTGTTTGCCAATTCATACAATTGACCCATTCAATCTTGTCTGTTTCCAACCCTCCAGTGCTTAGGTTTATACATAAAGAAACAGAAACAAAAGATAATCCTAAACCCAGCATTAAAACCCAAATATTTACACTGTGGCCAATTTCCTCAAGATTCACTTCTGAGGGATCCTCACAGACATGGACAATGCTATTTTTTTAAATTCTCTGGCGAATAATGAAACCAGGACTGCCAAGAAATACATAATTCAGCCTTAACTCAAACTCAATGACTTCATGCTAAGCTTGAACAATTACAGACTAACATTTAAGAACTAAATCCATGTGTAATCTGTCCCTGGCTAGCCACCTTCTTTCAAAAGGAAAAAAATACACCACAATTAAAACTCCTGTCAGTGCACAACTGTAACCATGACACTGCTACCACAAGGCATCTGGTTTAAGCAAGTTTCCCCGCTGCTGGCTTGTTCTGCATCAACTAGGATGCAGGGAGTTTCCCCTCACTCACTTGCATTGCATCACATGCTGTCAGGGTCAGGGTTACATGAAAAAAAACAAACTGATTCCAGCTATTTGTTTTCATCACAGCTTCAATTCTTTCACTCTAAGAACTGAAAACATAAATTCAGTTCTGGAGAAGCAAAGCACAGAAACTCTGCAATGCAGACTCAGGCAGACATCAGACAGGGGTAGATGACCACGAAAGGATGCAAAGCCTCCAATCTAACAAGCCAAATCATTCCACTGTGAGCAGTGAAGGCAGAACAAAGTAGTTACTGTTATGACCAAGACTATACAAGACTGCTTTATTCCTGTTTGTGCTGAGATAGTCACTTGTTTAATACCACTACCTCAAATATTTCGAAAGTCCAGTGACCTCACCTAGCCAGTTGGAGTCAGTCTATGGAAAATTCATTCACAACTCTGCCAATAGCTCTCCAAAGAAAAATCATGCTGGGATGAAGAAAGGGAACACTGATCCTTCCTCCCTTTTTCTGCATACGACATTGCTTCTCAGTATTTCATATCAATACTATTTCAATCTCAGTTACTCCTCTGCAAGAACCTCTGTACTGACCCAGAAGTGATAACCAATGCCAAGTCAGAAGTATACCAGTAAAGCCAGTAACTTCCCATCAGCAGGATCCAGACAATATCAGCTAATAGTCTACCTGTTTGTCCACTGGCTTCCTTGCAGTGGCTTGTTTACAGTCACTACTCAAGTGCCAGTGAGCCAAAGAAAATGTCTTTAATGCAGTTCTGCTGCAATATCAGCCCTTTGCCTGTGGCTGACACAATTATTATGACCACAGTTATTTTTCTGTTATGGCTGAGATGAAGCACGGTGGTGTCATCCAAGCTCAAAGACCCACAAACTCACCCTGAGCATCTTTTACATGTGTCTCACCCAGTATCTTGGGACCATAAACAAACTTGTACTGAAGTAAAAGCTGTAAGAATCAAAACTGCTTACTTCTGCTCAAGCTCACAGAGACGTTTTCTAATCAAAGTATCTAAAATCAACAGGTACTTGTCCAGTGTGGCCTTACACAATGTTTTTCCAAATAAAACTATTGGATGAAAATCTCTCTCTAGACATTCTAATTTAATCATAAAGGCATTTTGCATTTGACCTAAGTATTACATGTGCCCTCATAGATGAATAAAAAAGAAGAAAGCTGAGGGAGAAAGAATTAACCATGTGCAAGAAGCTGGGGAGAAGATGAAGGGGGACAACCAATTTGGACTACACAGTCAGCATAGGGAGATAAATTATACCCCCCATTGTTATGCAGGAATGTCGCAGGCTATGCTGCTATGCTAGGAACAGCAATGCAGAAATCTGCACAAATATGTACTTACTCCCCATGGCTAGAAGAGGATGACAGTGGGTTGAAAATAAAGCAATACAAAATCTGGAAAGCTCAGTCCTGGCTCAGATGATTTTTTTTACAAGAAAGAGACCAGGACATGAATGGTCATGCCCAGTGGTTACGATCAATGTCTGCAACTTTAGATGCAGAACAAAGACAGGAACTGAACTGGAAAGCGAGGTTAAAGTCAGAAAATAAGATGAGGGAAAGGACAGATACAACACAGAACAACAGCCAGAAGCTCGGCTGTTAGGGCTAAAAAGCCACCTTTAATTCAGCTTTCATTAATCACCAAAACCAGTAGCTCAACATGCTCATCCACATCTATCACTTTTCAACTGTAAGGCCAGCTTACCTTGTAACTGCTTCATGTCTCAGCTGAGGGGCAACTGGTTTTAAGGCCAAGGGTCACTGTCATTGCTTAAAGAGAAAATAATTCATTTGTTGTGAGGGAAAGGAAGGTGAGTGGTTTTGACTGGCATATTGATCTTTGCTTTACAAGAAACTAATTGCAGTTGTTTAATTCTGTTTGTTTTTCTGTTGGGTGATGGCTACAGATGGCAATTTTTCAATCCTCTAGAGAGTGGGTACAGCTAGGAAAGAACAATATGTTACTTAATTTACCAGTGCATTCCACATGGGCAATTTATGGGTAAGTCTGAGTTTAGAAAAATATAGCAGGGAAGGATATAGCATTTTATATATTAATTTTTATAAGAGAGAGATGGAGGGGGTAGCAATAGGTTTGGAAGACACACATGGTCTTCAGGGAAGCAAGAAGACTCTGCTGTCAACAGGCACGAATTCTGGGGGCTGAATGCAGAAAATGGGTGCACCCACGAAGTGTGAGGGCGCACAAAAGGAGGTGGCTGACTCAGCAGCTGTGCAAGTATCTTCCATAGCTACAACAAAAATTCTCATTCCTGGAGGATGACATGTTCTCCTGGAGCGGTAGCTCTCTGAAAACCCAATTACTCCATCCAGTTTGATCCATATTAGGTATGCCTCAGTGATGGATAAGCTTGGCAATAACTCTATCTGCAAGAATTGTCATCAGAAGAGTGAGCCCCCAGCAGCAAAAATAATCAAAAAAGCAGGCAGGAGCAAGGCTAATCTATTTAAGCGAGACTAAAAACAGCCTTTATTATTAATAATAATAAAAAATAGGCTTAACTAGTGATGCTGGAAATTATCTGTGTCGGTCAAGCAAAGCACAGATCACGCAGCTACTGAGTGTAACCAGATCTGTGGGTAAGGAAGGAAGAAAAACAGAATGGGAACTGAGGATACTTGGAAAAAAACAATACACTATCAGCTCTCTGAGTCTCTCACAGCATTTCATTGGCTTCACCCCATCAACTCAGAAATCAAAGAGCTTCAAGCATCAGACATTTGCGTCTGCTCCATCTTCATCACAGCCAGACACAGCCCTGCGATTAAAAGAATGGAGAAATAAGGAGCTTACAGATTCACTTTCCTCGGCTGATACGGTGACTCACAGCACCGAGGTATCGATCCACAGGTCTGGCCTCTGCCGATAACTACACGCCATGGGGGTTAATTTAACTCCCCACCACCTGGCACTGCCTCAGACACTTTGCAGAGAACAGTTATAAATTATATAGCACTCCAAAGGTGCAGAGGAGGACAGCATTTTTTCAGCACGTTTCTTTTGTTACCCATCCTCCTGCAAATAGATCTGCTTTGCCGCTTCCAAGTCTCATTTGTTTTTTTCCTGAACTTATATTGCAGTCATCTACTCAAGCACAAACTGTTTACAGGACACTGTAAATTAGAGTCACAGAAAGGAAAAAGGGTAAAAAAAGAGTAGACTTCCAAAACAGCCAGTCATTTTCATCTAATATACCAGAGTACAGAAATGCATGCACATGCATGCATACACACCGGGGAAAGCAATTTCTGCCAGGAAGCTTAAGTAAACATACAACTAATCTTTATCTTACAGAAATGCTGGTGATTTTTGAAATAGGGGTACCTTGAAAGAGTGTAACAGTGAAAAGTGAAAGGACACAGACAGAATTTGGTATAGTAATAGCTCCTTCACTTCAGTATGGCAGCATTGTACAGCAAAGGGCAATTTCGAAAAAGAAAGATCAAAGCCTCCTCATTTTAAAACTTCCTTCATCTAGCCTTAACTTGTACCTGGTTTACTGATAACAAACCCTTCGAGGCCAAACAGACCTGGGATGAGACCAGTTCAATCCTTGCAAACTTTCTGATTGTAGGAAATAGATGTCTGAGTTTTATGGATGAGCACCATGGTATCCCTCAGCAAAATTTCTGGTGAATATAATCTCATGGCAGAAATGAACATCTGACTACCCATTAAACTCTATGCTCCTAAAATGTTAACCATCAGATTTATGCTCATGGTCTTTCCTAAAATCCCATCTCTTCCATTCAGCCTATGTACAAGCTACTGCACGAATCTCACTGATATCACTGTATATTTCTGAACCTAGCTAAATATTTTCCTTGGATATTACATGGTAGAGCAACTGTTATTGTGTACTTTCAGTTGTGGCAACCTGTGAAACGTTGAATTGATACATGGCCAAAAAAGTTTTCCTCTTGTGGGGTGGGTGATCTTCCATCCTTAATTATAGTCCAAGGAAATAGAACTTTGTGTTTGGTTGTCTTTCTTTTTTTTTTTTCCTTTTTGGTGGGTTTTTTTGTTTTGTTTTTTTAAAAAAACACAACTTAGTCCATGTGTTTTCTCTTAATTTTAGTGATCACCAGATCCTTTACCAAGTTATTGTATTTTCAGGTATTTCTGCAGTTTACAAAATCCTCTTCCTCCCATTTCCCTGGCACTCAGATATGAGCTCCAGCTTAAAATCTGAGAATTACAACAGAAATTGCCAGATACCAGTATTTTACATTGGCATTTCAGCTTTTGAAATGCTTGGGGTTAGAAGTATTAAAAAATGAAATTCTGTTTTATGGAGTCTGTTAGCCCTGCCTGCAGCCCTGCCACAGAGGCTTAGCTCAGAGTATAAAAATTCCCATATTCCTGAATCAGTGAGAGACTGTCTAGCCTGCTCCTCTATCTCTGACAGTAGTCAATACCAGAAAATTTAGATAAGAGTGCAAAACTACACTGGAGCAGACTATTACAGAATATTCTGCACACAGTATAACTTCTCCCTTTCCCCTTACTCCTTTAATTTCAAGTGCTGTGCAGTTTCCTTAAGGATATAAAATTCTTTCTTTACCATCAGTGATGATTGTTTCATGAGCAGAGGTAACTAACCATGCCTGAAAGGGAGAACAGGACTTCTCTCTGATAGAGAGTGACTACTGCTCTCCAGACTCTCCTGAGCTAATATGGCTTATTTCACTTAGGGTATGTCTGCAATTAAGGGAAACTTAGGCGAGGTAAGCCAAATTAAGTACAGGTGTAAGTTTAAGGTGCATTAACTAAGGAACTCCCATACAGATGTTTTCAGTCAGAAGTCAATACGAGTCTGAGCAAGCTAATGAGAACTCAGAGCAATTTATTTCATCAGAGTGTTGAAGGGGTTTAGTGAGTTCTAATATATCTGAAATTCAACTCTTCTCATTAACTTGGTTTCACTTAACCAAGTACTCCTGGGTAGACAGGCCTGTGAAATCTGTATGTGACAGATCTTGCTGAACCTTTACAAGTCACTCATGCACTCGTGATTCTCCTGGATGTGGCATGTGAACAAATGGAGGAAAACACTAATTCATCTTTGCATGAAATTTTGTCAGATTCTAGGCAGGCACTTGCTTGCTCAGGGCTGAGATTTGTTAGTAGCAGACAGAAAAAGGAGATACATACCTCAGCTTAAGATTTTGGCAATCTTCTGCACATAAGCATGTGTAAAATGCAGCATAACAGCCTTTTCATCTCATCTCATTCTTATCTGTGATGCTTTTAGAAATCAAAGTACGACATTTGTGCATTTCATGATTATAATTTTATTGACAGAAGAAGATATAATAGTTACATCTAATGTATCCCTAAGGGTTGATAATTGGATGTAGATTGTATTCTGGGATGGGAGATCTGACATAAATGCATCTAAATCTCTGAAATAGACTGGAATGTGATGGGCCGGAAGGTAAAGGCAGGAGAATGATGCATAAGGTATGAATATAATATGCACTTTCATTTCATCATTTCCAGCAAAATTTAATAGTTACATTCACTCACTGTCCCACTACAGTCTCCTCTCAAAAGTATATAGCAAACAAACAAAAAGGAGGAATGAAGACTGTGAAAAAACATGAGTAGTGCTGAGGCTCTGTAATTTCTACAAGGAGACAAAAAGCATTAGCTTATGAAATCAGCCTCATTCACAACCACCGTTTTCTGAGTGTGGACTACAAATCAGAACATTATCCCTCTGGCTTTGAGGCATTTCATTAAGCAAAAACAGCAACTGGAAATATCACTGGTCAGTCATGCTGCCGCCTCTTCCTGGCTGGTGGAAAGCTGCAGAGTGAACAGGCATAAGGGCAGGAGAGACACATCTACCACCTGGTGGTTTGATTCTCGGACTGATGTGAAACAGCTTTTGCAAGGACACACCAAACTCCTAGGAAACCAAGCACTTGCCTTTTTTAAATTGACTGCACAGTGAAGTTAGGATGTGTAACACTGGGGGTGAAAGGAGCATTGTGAGACATAAATGGATAGCAAAGTATCACTGGGGACTCAAGGAAAGACCCAACCCCCTGGAAGGGGAAGCACTACCCTCTCAGCCATACAGGAAGGGTTAGATTTAATTTCTCAGTGCTGTAAGTGGTACTATACAGAGATGACAGCTAAACTAGTTTTAACCAGTTATCCTGCATATTAAAAGCTGTAAGCTGCATTTAGCACAAAAGTCCCTATGTGGAGGAAATTCACCTACACACTGTACAGAACAAGTGTGTGCTCATCTGCCAGAATACTGAAGGAAAGCCTACGGAAGTCAACAGGTGTCCAGACGCAAAACATGGTGCGTCTACAGGTGAGTGACAATTCATCCCATGCAACTCCAGAATTCTACACATTCTCCTGAATGGAATCAAGAGGCTTTTCAGATTTTGCCCCAGACCAAGCAAGAAAGCTCCGAAGAGCTGCCAAAGCATTTCATAGCCAGGACTCTCATCTAGTCTTGAGAAGTGAAGTCCAAGCCCTGGTTTTAATTCAGGGAGAGGAAGAAACTGAATTATGTTCTCTTATATTGCAAGTGACAGTATTGAACATAGAAAGGAGCCTCTCGAATATTACTTAAAATTCCTCCCTGGAAACATGATACTATTCCAATAAAAGTTTCCATAGTGCAAACCATTTATGCTTGTTAAACCATCACTTCCTAAGTATTTAGTTTTCTCAAAATGCCTTCAGGTGGCTTCAGGTACGAGATTTCTGAAATATCCCGTAGCAGTCCTTGTTTCACTGTCTGTGCCACATTGCCCACCAGACTGAGAAGCAGCCTACAGCAAGCACATGAAAGATCAGGTGTGAAGACAAGTGCAAAGTTTTGATCTAGCTTATAAAACTGCAAGTTAATTTTGTTTTCAGTTCAAGGGATTTAAGAGAGATGCAGGTTTCTTCCATTTCAGGAGAATGTCTATTACCATATTTACTGCAACTCTCACAAACCAATATATTACAGCACTGTTAAGAGAAGTGCTTGGCTTCACTGTCAAAAATGTTTTTGTCTGTTGCATTCACACAGAGATTTAAAGGTGATTTCTAAGTGCAGAGATTTGTTTTTTCTTACAGTATATTACTCAGTGTTTTTCAGTCTTTGCAATTTACAGACCCCTGAAGGCATTTTCCGGGGTAGGTGCAGAGCCTTATAAGCAAGCCTGAGTCCACAGTCAATTGATTTTTCTTAGCTGCTTTTAACAGACTCCCACTGCTCCCCCTCAATTAGCACATGGGTCCCCAAGGGCCTGCTGACTGCAACTTGAAGGCTGCTGCTCTGCCACAGCAAGCCAGTTCAAGGCTTGTTTACATAGAACACAGCACAGACCTGATGCTGGTGTGGGAAGCTACACACCTCTACCAAGTTCAAGAAAACCTGTGGCAGCACAGCAGAGAAGACAGTCAGAAATCAGGCCAAGTCAGAAATCTTTTTAAACATTGTACTTCTGGAATTGTAGTTTTGGAAATACATATAAGTTATAAATTAGTAAGTATCAAGGATCATGACAATCAGAGCATATCCTGTTCTGCTGATTAAAAAATTCTTTGAGAAGAAATTACTTGTAGAACCAGCTAAGTTTCTTCCTACAAAAGCTTAGGCTAAAAAAGTCTCAGCTAAACAAAGAAGAATGGGAGCTGAGACCCAAGTGAAGCATCATCCCTGCTCTACGCACATGTAACAGCATCAGAAAGCTGCTGCCACCTATAGTTAAGCACCGGGTTTATCCATCCAGATTCCAGTTACGAGAGGGACGCAGCTGCCTAATTGGCTCATACAATATTCGAAGGTGAGCCAAAACATTTTCCCAGTTGATACACACCCACTTCTTATTATCAAAGCAGCTTGTCAACATGCCTACAAAATAATGCCATGGGAAAAGAGCAGAGGTTAATCTGTAAAAGGGGCACGACAACAGATGAAGACCCACAGCTGCTGCGTCTGGCAGCCAGTCCATACAAAGCAGGTCAGCAGCTCCACAGGGAAGACTATGCTCACGCTGGCTGAGGGGTCATAAAATAGACTCTCCTGTCTCAAAATCACTGTAATCAACTCTGACTAAGTAAAAAGCAACTCTAGAGCTGCTGAGGCACTCAAGAACAACAGGAGCACATCAGGACAAGAAAAAAGTAGAAGCAGGCAGCACACTCAGTATGCCTAGAGTCTCAGCTGGGAGCCTCAATCTGTGCTTCCAAAGACAAAGTAACGCAAAATAAAAGTCACCAAAAAGCCCAATCACTTTAATTTGTCCTTAAGGGCTGCAAGTGTCATAAAAAAGGAAATCCAGGTAAAGTATGGAAATTACCAAGCTTCAAAACACCATATCGTATTGACAGAGACATTTCAGAGGGAATCTGGTAAAGGAAACACCATTGGAAGATAACCACTCAGGCAAGAAGTACTGACTCTGCTTTCAAGCAGCTTCTAGCAGAATTCTGCCCTGTCCCAACTCCTTTGCAATTTTATTGTGAGATACTGAAGAAAAAAAGGTAATTCTTAACTGTCAGACATACAGTGAAAGATTATTTTAAAACATAAAAAGACCAAGAAGAGGGGAAGCAAGAGGATTTCAGGAGAGCCCAGCGCTGTTGAAGAATCAACTGCTTGCTCACCCTCTCATCATGCTCCCCAGACAGGCTGTTTGCTGCAGGTACCAGGTACTGAGCACACCACCTACAGACAAAAGCAGAAGGGTGAGGAGCTACATTTGAACAAGAACAAACAGTGAGGAAAGCTGCCCAAAACCTTCAGTTGCACCAGCCTGGTGTTTCCCAGTGATTCCCACTGCCAACGGAAGAAAGATGTGGTGATCCTCTGCACGCACCGTTTGCCTACTCAATTGTTACTGCTCATTCAAGCTTTGTCTTTCATACACTACCCCATATTTCACCTGTCAGAATGAGGGAGGAATCTGATTAGCTAGAAGCAGTTTAAGCAATAAGGGCATGGTAGACTGAATTTCTGGGCAGCAAAAGGCCACCTTGGGTACTATGACAAGGTATTCACTATCCGATCGCGCAGATTAAGGAGGAACATGGCTCTTTTGTCTCTTCAGTGTGTGTGCAGCTCCCATTAGCATTAATGCAAGCTGCGTAGAGGCACTGAGAGCCTGCCAAACAAGTGACAAACAGCAGCTTTTCATTCAGCATACATGAGCAAAAAGGGGGCACAAGACGCTCAGCCATCTATTGCAAGCACCTGACAACTATTTAAACATTGAGTCAAATCCAGGAGTTTTATATAACAAAATGATATCGAAAACATTCACTGGAAAAGCAACAAGAATATGATACATACCCTGCTGCATGTTTCTGCATGGAGAAGACAGCTCTAAAATGATGTATGATAATATAAATAACAAAAACCCCAAAACTATGGCTTTTTTTTCAAGATTGCCCAGGGCATAAATCCTCAGACTTAAAGTAAGCCAAGTTCTCATGAGACTAGTATAAATGATCCATTTTCTTCTCCAAACAGAATATTCAGTTTTTTGGCCTATGCAGTAGGTATAAATTTGGAATAAAGGTATAACCACTGTAAAAANAAAAGCCCCCCCAAACCCCCAACCAACCAACCATCCAACTAGAAAACAAAGCAAATATTGAAATGACTCCTCATCTTTTATTTGACATTGAGACACACATTATGAAAGGAAAAAAAGAATTTGTCAGTCTCTAAGATGTGGAAAAAGAACTACCATATTTCCTACAGCAGCCTTTCCTAGGAAATGTCACTCCTTTATAGGAATGTTTGAGCAAGCATGCACAGCACAACCTGACATCAGTAGAAATTTGTAGGGCCTGGCAGCCAGACAATCAGCATCAAGGAATATCACCTAGAACCTGAAAACCAGGAGCAGCCAAACCAGCATTTTGTTCATTTTGTGCCTTGCAGGTGGCCTACGCTGCACTTAATGATTTTTATGCACAATTTCCACTGCTGTTCGCCATCCTGGGGCTGGGAGAGAATGTTACCAATTAAAGGAGCACATATCAATGGTTTTATGCTGTAAAAAGAGACATTACTACTAACATCTGCAGTTTTATGCTGTACAGAAAAATATTTCCTCAAATGATAATAATAGTAGAAATAATAATACAATGCTACATAAGTTTATTGAATACAATACATTTTACAAAGCCCCAGATAGCTTGTTAAATATTTAACAAACACAAATATTTAGTATTTAATAAGAACTAAATATTAACGGAAATAAAAAGTAATAGGCATTTTTCTGATGCTTCCAAAATGAATTCCAGTCAAATGATGCCCATCTATAAGAGATACCAGAAACACTGCTCAAAACTGGGGCATCCAAGATGTTCAAAACTGATGTAAGGCAAATGCTGGTAATTTTTTCATCAATTCATAGTTATTTTAACAGTGGCTAAAGTTAATTGAAACAAATTCTTATTAAATAGTAATAGATTTACCTTCGCACTCTCAGGGACTGTTGGAAGGATTAGTCGATATTTGCTCATAGCTTTCAAGTTGGAAATACTGTATGAACGCAATTATAATATTCTTACAGAACCCTTCTTTAGCAGCTTACTCTTGTCTGTAATTAGATAGAGTGATCAGATTATATTTTATATTACAGTAGCATTTTCCTTTATCAACATTCAGCAAGTAGCTCCAGAAAGCACCTATGGCCCTTTAATGACTTTACTGTTTTTCAGTTAGCACGCATCAAATAGGGTAATCACATCTACAAAGAAAATTAAGTAACCTGCAGATATACACACAGCAAAAAGCACAATGCTCCCCTTCTTAAACTGACTGGGCTTTGAGAAATCAGCTAATGATAATAGTTTAATAATGAAACAGATGCTCAACATGGCTTGGCTGCTTTATCCACAAATAGCCCTGTAGGAAAACTTCCCACCCTTGTTCACAAGTGAACTTGGTGGCAGACTGCAGAGCAACCTTCCCTTTTATTTCTCACCTCCTGGAAGTGACAGGCTGTGTTTCACAAGTTCTTGCCATATATTTTCTCTACATGGTCCTCCCTCAAATGGAGTTGAGGAGACTTATTTCTAATGGAGACTGGCAATCTCCTACCAGTACTATAGTAACAGGAAGGAAACAAATAGCAAAAAGGACAACTGGACTGGTTCTCACTGTGTACTGAAGAATACAGTGTCAGAAACCATACTCTCACTGCCTGCTCTATGTCCCTGATGGAAGCAATCTAAGCAGGAGGGGAAAAGTTCCTGAGAAATGCATGAGCAGCAAAATTACATGAGGTTTGTGTCTTTGGAGAAGATGGGTTCAGTGCTGATTGCTCTTGTGGGATAAAGACAGTACAGCTGCTTTTGTATTAGCTGCTCAGGGTCATACGCTTCCACCTACAAAATCACTGCTCAAGGATAGACATGGCACAGAATCTCTGGCCATGAGGGGCCAGTGGGAGCCTGAAATGGCATTCCATCACCAGCCTATACATGACTGATTGTCCTTGCGTGGCCTGCATTTCTCAGTGTCCTGCTGTACCTGGCTGTGGAGGCTTTAACCAACAATGCACTAGACAGACCAGGGGAAGATAAAAAGAATGCTCTTCTCTCATCTCTTTTCTTCCCTCTCAGCCTCTGAAACATGTACGCTCTCTGTATCACATGACAAGAAAGGCCGATCTGCGATATGTAAAAATGGGAAGGAGCTTCACATTCTGCTGTATATAAATCCCTGAAGATCATGTGTGTGGGATACAAATAAAACCTCTCCACCTGTGTCATTTTCAGCAAAATCCAACTGCCAGTGCTTTAACACAACAACAGAAAATTTAAACATTTCTGAGGCAGCTCAAATAATAGCCTTGCAGGCTGAATGTGATAGAACTTCTATTCCAATTCTACACCTCTCCTCCCTCAGTCACACTACGAATGCAAGAGGGACGCTGCAGGGTATTTGTTTCCAGCCATCAATAATAAGTGAAGTCTGTTTCAATTCCTCTAAACCAATCAGCTAAAAAAGATTAAAAACAGCTACCATTTGATGCTTACCGTGACAGGTCCAGGAGTGGAACTGAACACGGCTGAAATATTTTTCTTTCTGGAAGGCTTTCACTGATTCAGGGAAGCAACATCACCAAAATATGCAAGCATGACAGTCCAGGGCAGAATTAGGTTTTAGACCTGCTACAGAGTAGTTCATAACAGCCATGTTTCCCCAGTTTTAAGATTAAAGACTCACAGGAAAGCTGGCGCTTCTAATTTCCAGATTTCCTGCTAATCCACCAGCTAAGACTAGAAGAACACTGAACCATCACTGTTTCAACCCAAAGCACAGTTTGAAATGTGTCAAATTTGCAGCCATTTTTAGTCCCAGGCCAAATGGCATAGTCACAATTTACATTCACTCTCACTAATGTAGAGCTTTAAATAGGGGTTTTCCAGCCTTAAATCAGTGTCAGCCCATTACTAAGAGAGCATATAGCAGCAGGAATTTAATGGATTTAAAGGGCGGATGTATTGATGGCTGTGAAGTGGAAACTATTTATCCTGTAAATACTGTAACAGCTAAGACAGCTCATTAGAATTTATTTGTATCAAACGCTAGTCTAGGGAAGGGCTGGCAGCTGCAGGTTCTGTTACTGGAAGAGATGTGGAACAGAGGTGCCACAGGGGCCTGCTGCTGTAGGCATGGCTGCTGGGGGTGAACAATACCCAGGAACCTGTCCTTGCATCTTCTACTCCTGCTAACCAGGAGTCCTTCTCTGAGTAAGGCAGACACATAAATATCCCTTCAGGTCTAGTCTCCAAGCTGTGCCACCTGGTTTTCTCCATGCACTGTCATGTATGACTTGGAAGTGCTGCATGGGCCAAGGTAGACTGTGGGATTCCCATCCCAGGACAGCACAGAGATTGTCAGCAAGCCACTGTTCCATTTGGAAAGCACCACATAGAAAGATGTAGTTTAAATTGAAAGTCACCACACCCATTATCAGTACTCTTGGACAGGCTGAGATGTCAGAAACCTGGGGTGCTTGCTTCCTTCTCCTGTCCTTGCCAAACCTCAGAAAATGACCTTGATAAAAAATTTTGAAAGTAGGAAAGATGGATTTTTCAGCCAACTAGTAGCACATCCAATAACTATTGAACTGTTCTGGCTGGATAGGAGCCTGAGAGCATCTTAAAGCCCCTACCTTAGTGATTCTCAGTCTCCAAATTGTTCAGTTCTGTAAAACCTTTCAACTGAATTATCTGAGAAAAAATTGGGAGATAATCCCAATGATTTCCACATAAAACCCTGCTAGGCCCTGTGAGCACTAGAAGACTGGAGTGGGAATGACAGGGAGGGAGCAAGACAGTAAATACTGCACACTTCATTTTCCTTCAAGGAGTACAAAATTTATAGTTCTTTTTTAAGCTTTTGGGGTTTTTTGCTAAGATCTGTTTACTCTGCTTTGTTATCAAGCCAATTAGGATGCAAACCTACCTCCTGCTTGCACAAAAAGATGTCCGCAGGCAAGCGGCAGACCTGCTGTTTCTCATTCCATGCAAAGGATGCTGCAAGTCAGCATTCTCTATTAGATGCTCTTTCAGCAGTAACCCAAGTACTGGCTTTCCCTGAAGCTGCAATTCAATGCTTTTTGACCACGGAAACACTTTGTTTTTACATGAAAATATTTAATAGTTATCTAGTGATCAATACTTACAAGTTTAGGTCAATCCCTCACCTCTCAGGAAGAAAGGAATGCTAATTTTGGGAACTCTTGAGTATACGGCATCCAGAAAATGTCTCCAGGGCCTGCCTTGCCTCTTGGTCAGCAGTCTCCCTGAAGCCATTGAAGTTGCCACTGAGACTCTCCAATTGCAAGGCACGTGTGTCAGGTTAAAATCTAAAATTAGAGGTTTGTGTGGACGCACTGTGATGCTCAGGTCAGTTCAGTGCATTTTGAGGCGCCAAAATTCATCAACACCACCTCTCGTTTTGTTGCTAGCATACGAGAAGTTCTACTAGGAGAAACTCGATACAAAAATACAGGGATGCTTTAAAGCTGCTACTAGAAGTACCAAGACTTTAATTCTCATGTTACTAAAAAAAAAGAAGCCCTTCCACTTTCCCATTCTTGGCTGTTAACTTTCATTTGTTTAGATGCCAGCACACCACACTTCATAAAAATTAACACTTTTTTTCTTTAAACACTTACAAGCTTATTTTCCTCTTGCCTGTACCAGCTGTTTATCTCCTGACTTGATGATTCTCTTTGGAAATGTGAGTTGACATCTGGGTATGAGCGGATGCTGTAAATTGCCAGCATTTCTGTCTACTTATGCAAGCAAAGATTAGTTCCTCCAACTAGAGTAGCATCTCTCCTAAGAATGCTAACATTATGATACATAACAACCTTCTTCTTTCACTGCTATTACCCCTTTCTTTTCATTCAAGTACCTTTTTCTTTTGCTGAAGGCAAAGCAATGCATTAAGGCACTAGGCAATACAAATAAACATAATTTAAAGAGAAAGCATTCCAGAAAGTTCTTTTTATCACTTTCAATAGGCAGTAAGGAGTAGGTGTGAATGAAGTACAGACCCCGGAGCAGGTCAGAGGACACAAAATGAAGTGAATCCATGGGCTATGCCTAACTGAGCACAGCAGCTGAGGAAGCTCTGGTCTGCATTCAATTCTTTCCCAGGATGGAAAAAATAGGAAACAGAGAGGCAGCTCCACAAAGCACCAGGTAATTCAGTGTGACCCTGGCTTGTTCATTTGACCTATCAGAGGAAAACACTCCATATTTGTTTCCTCTCATGCTCACTTTTAGGAATTTTTCGCAGCTTTTACAATGTTAGGTATCCCATGCTTGGACAACAGCAGGGGACGTACACATAATGGCTATCCCCATGCCTCAGGCATCCCTACAGAACTTCCCAGAGCATAGGACTGCTCCTGTGTCTTCCAACACCCAACACACAGGAGAATCCATCTTCTCCATCCTCTTAAAGGATGACATATTGAGACACAGGCAAGACAACATACAAAAGATATCACAGCCCCAAAGGCACCCAGTTAAACTGTTCCTCCTTGAGCCGACTGGCTGTTAGCAGGATGGCAAAATCAACAGATGCGCCTGGGCTATACTACACACTACCCATTCTATTACAAGATTTAAAGGTTAAAGCCAACACCTTAAATTACATGAGGAATGCAAGGCAGGCATGGAACTGAAGTGTCACATGCTCCCTTGAGAGAAATGTGTCTCAGACAAGGAACAACACTGTCAGAAGCAGTTTTACACATAATCCTTGCAGGCAGAAAATCAACACTTTGAGGTTTATTCCACGACTCTTGGATTTGGGAGAATCAATGAGTAACACAGTGGTCTCCCAAATACAAAATAGTAACTGTTTTTCATAAGCTGAGAGTGGATTTTTTTGTGTACTAAATTAAAACTGTCAAAACTTTTTTAAAGCTTCCACGCCCAAAGCAGGGAAAACTCTGGCATTTTTTGTACTTGGAAAAGCTTTCTCAGTTCTAACTCATAAATAATAACCCTGAAAAAAAATCCCACCATGATGAGCAGAAAGGAAAGCACAGAGCAGCATGGAAAAAGCTGTGTGATTGTGGTTTCTATTGAAGTTATTATTTATCTACCATTGGATATGGAGTATAGTGAGGAATAGAAATGAAGAAAAGGACGAGGAAAGTGAGTTGGGTCTCTGCCCAGAGAAGGAGGATGCTATTTAGCTGAACAAGAATCAGCTCCACAGAAATGCTGATGGATGGCTGGGAAATAATGTGCTGTTATGAAGGGGGAAAAATACCATACATAAGTTTTATAGGTTGTTATATACGAATGATCCCTTAGCCTCTGCTTAAAGGCAGCTTACCATTGTGGTGTTAACACTGGTGAGAAAAGGAGCTGATGCAATCAGACCTTCTGCCCAATATGAGTATTCATTGCCATTTTGATAACTTTAGAGTGGCAGGAGCTCTAGCTAATCCCTCTGCTATGGAAAGGACTGCTCCAAATGCTCAAAGCTCGGGCCATCACGTTTTAGAGTTATCTTACAACCTCATTTCTACACTTCAGGAGGGAAGGCAAGTCCTACACAGACATCTGGAGACACTATGGGAAGCAAAAATCATGACCACTTAGGATTAAATGTATGCAAGTTACGTCAAAACATAATAGAATAAAATAGTTTTGACGTAAGGAAAAGGAAAGCAAGAGGCACACTTTGCTATTAAATTACATAAACACTGCTTTGATTGAACTGAGACTCCCCTATCAACAGATCAACTTGCTTGCTCATTTATCTCCTCCTGCTTCACACTGTTCCCCCACACACTCTCTTCCAAAACAGCCTCCCTTACTCATTTAGCTTGTTCAACCATACGGGAAAATGTTTCTTAAAATAAACCAGTTCTGACATTATTCTGAGATCTTAAGTTCCTGTTTTACCCAACAGCCCAAGTTACTGCTCCATCCAAAGCAGAGTATTCAGATATGTTTGTAAGTCTAGGCAGATTTGTTTGCGTGGTGTGTTATTTGAAGAAGGGCTAAATTATTTGTGATTTCCAATTCCCAGGAGACAGTAATCAAAGGAAGCACCACAGACACAAACTGTCCATGAAGCCTCTTTCATGTATTATGCTTATCCATTGCAAGCTTCCTGGTCACACTGATATTTTTACATTTTGTTTTCACATTACTTACCTAGAGATGAGCATGGTTCCGAGCAGAGATCAAGAAATGTCTCCAGGAATGCACACAACACAGAATCAGGAATTTTAGTGCTTTCCCTACGTGTTTAGTGTACTTCCCACCTTGCTTGTAGTCACACTTTTTGACAGCAGCAGTTTTCCATAGAAGTTTTACGACATGGGGTTTAGTGCAATATAGACTTGGGATTTGCTAATGCACTGAACCATTTGGAAAAGCGAGAGGCAAAAATCCTTTCAGAGCCCAGGCAGCTCTGGCTCTCTTCACACAAGAGA
The DNA here is from genome assembly GCA_008694505.1 of Cyanoderma ruficeps. Classification (NCBI taxonomy): domain Eukaryota; kingdom Metazoa; phylum Chordata; class Aves; order Passeriformes; family Timaliidae; genus Cyanoderma; species Cyanoderma ruficeps. The sequence continues at coordinate 14,350,783 of VZDJ01007753.1, forward strand.
CAGAAAAATGAAGGATAGTGAAGGAGACTGGGGGAAAAGGAAGAAGATTTCAAGGAATGAAACTGAAATGCCACTGACATTCACCTCACTCTTCTGCTTATGCCAAATAAAGAGAGATGGAAGAACAACCCTGACCCAAGGCCTTTATTAGGTGTCTTAAAGTTGATAAAAAAAGAACAAGAGTCCACATACACCTCTGAACAGGGTCCAGCAACTAATGACTTGTCCTCCCACAAGACACGTACACAAACCAGATGGGAACTCCTTGCTGAACACACAAGTGGTGATCTTCTCTAGATTTTCACTACAGGTGTAGGTATCTCTTCTGTGCCTATGTAGGCCCCACTGCAATCGGGTATTGATCCTAGGTAGGTGACTCTGCAGACAGACCTATAGGTGGACTGTCCCACAGCCCATCCCAGAGCAATCTCATCCACAACAGAGCTTGCAGCTCCTGCTGGCTTCCATTGCCTCAGCCAGTAAGGTGATCACCAAATGCACAAAGCCTGCTCCTCTGCCAAGAAACATCCCCATTCCTTGCAAAGCACTTGGTATGTCACAGGACTGTAATTAAAAAGTAGAAGCTTCACTGCCTCCTGTTCAGTATTATTTGGATTGAGGGGCAACAAGGAAGTTCTCCATTACTAATAAGAAAAATAACTAAACCCCCACAAAAAGCCTGACAGCTTACCAACACAGGGCAAAGCTCCACAGGAACAACTGTCCCCATGGGAACTGGCAAGTACAGTGCGCAGGAAAATGAGAACTGTTTGAATTAACAGGGAACATTTGCTCTAAATAAAAGCTATTTTGAGGAATTAAAGCAAACAAATGTCAGCTCCATGTAGCGGCGCACTGGGATGTGATGTGCTGTAATGTGTTGTGACACTTCACTTCATAAATTAAAGCTCTTTTTTCTCCCCCAGGGAAAGAGAATTCAAGTGCAGTCAAACACTTGCATTTGGAAGGTCTGCAGGCTTGACACTTACCCGTTTGTGACTCCACTGATCCCCCTGAGAGGGGACACCTTTGTGCCTGCCCTGTGGGCTCCTCTGTCCTCTCTTGGCCCCAGGACATAGCCACACAAGAAGCCTGGAGCTCACAAGCAGACAGCAATGCCATTGCCTTATCCCGGCTGCCAAGCCCCAGATAACACTCATCAATTGACAAGGTGAAACCAGCTGATGTCACAGCCAAAACTCTTGGTCTGAGCTTACACTTATTTTATATCCTACTTATCCGTCCAAGTACACGGCACTCATTTGAGATATTTACTGTATATGAAGCTACCAGTCTTACGAGACTAACTGTGGAATGAAAAGGTCAAAACCCACCTACTTAGAATATCATCCCACTTCAGCTGGCATGATTCAGAGATGAAATGAGTGTGGGCTTAAGTGCCATCACTCAATTCTCTGGCACTGGAAGCTGAACTACACAACAGTAACTCTATTGCTAAAGTAAGCCAGTTCAACACAAGGACTGTAACGCTCCGTGAGGAAAGAAGACAATGCTGCTTTCCTGATGCCCAGCACAGAGGAGCATACACACCCATCATGGTTCTTTGTCATATCCAGGAAAGACCTTCAAAATAAAAGACCTTCAAAAATAAAGACGTAGTAAACAAAATGAGAAAAAGACAAGGAATAAGACAGTCTAGATGACCTTGTTAGTAAAAAAAAGAAGAAAAAGGAAACACCCAAGCACTACCACTTTATTCAGAGCATTCAGCATTTTCCAGTCATTGCCTGGAAGGTGCCAGTAATGAGCTCAGAGCTGTACAACCTACAGAGATGCCAAGACAGTTCATTAATTAGACATGAAACCCAGAAAGCCAAAAGACACCATGAAATTACACAAGTAGTCAGCTTTAGCTCTTCTATCCCCTCTTGTTTTCTGCATACAAAATCCAGAGGAAAACGTCTTAAATTTGTGTATTAACTCAAAATGGAGCCCGAGAGGGTTTTTGTGACTGAGCCCTGCAAAACAAGAGGTATAGGCAACAGTAAGATGTAACAAAGCTGAGTAAGATGTAGTCACAAATCCCTTTTTAAGACCCTTGATATGCAGTTACCATTCTGCAGTAAGAAAAACTGAGGCATGGCTATAACTGCAGCAGAGCATGCAACTGCATCAATATTAATGTGCTGAACATTTAAGGGTAAATGTAACATGTCAAGGCTTGTTCCAAGTGCGCCGATGTGTCCTTACAGTGCAGCCATGGCAAATGATGTTTATTAGAGGAGACCTAAGGCTCCCTCCTTGTGTGGTGTGCACAGCAGGGACACAGTTACCTGCCAGAAGCTGAGACCGGGTGGGAAGAGATGATCAGAAAGCAGCCTCTGCTCCTTAGTATGTCCACAACAGAACTTTCCCAGGCATGGGGATGCAACCGTATTCCGGCTTGGCGAGACAGTTTTAGGGGCAGCACAGTCCCAACATACCACCCTGGAGAAGACCCCAGCCCTTACCCCCTCCTGGGTACTCCTCCCACTGCTGGTACCTGCAGCCACAGCTGCAGGCTAGCACCACCCACGGCGCCAATGTCCCACAGAAACGAGCTAAGGAATCTAAGCCAATGAGCATGGCAATGACCTCTTATATCTCCTTCTTCCCCTCATAATTCTCAGCCTGTACAGGGCAACGCCAGATGGAAATTCCAGTGTAAGTCCCAAAAACAGCACAGCCATGTCACTGAAGGTGTGTCCCTGAGTTCATTAATCTTGTATCTCACCCACCCCTGTAGACCAATTGCTTCCTTCCATTTTTGGAGCAAACCCATCCACAACTACCTCACAAGTTTTCATATCACAAGGTGTGGATGTGCTCTTGTAAATATTCAGAGGAACCTCACCCAATACAGCAGCTCTGATGGAAAGAGCAAGCCCTTATCTGAAGATCTCCACAACATCACTTCTATTTCTGTAGTTAGGCTGTTGGAACAATGAGAAAAAGCTTTCTGCCAAAAGCTACCAGATGTTTTTCTTATGCTGTGAAATGGTTTGTTAGCTTAAGACAACAAACTCCTTAAAAAAAGTCAACAGCAATATTCTGCCTAAGTTTGGCCATAGCATGACTATCCCTTTTCAGTTGGAACACTGTGACTACCCAGGCAGACAGGCTCATCAAAGAAAGATAGCTGCTTAAACCTGATCGAGCAATCAGGGACATTTTGCTCCCACTTGTAAGCTCAGACCACTACTAGGCTCAGATAGATGCATCCTCAGAGTTCTCAAGGGAACATTCCAAAGTTTTAATGGCAGTGGCAGCTGCTCTTTATAAGCTGAAGGAAACGACACTTCATTTTTTAAATGAAGGCAGATTCTGATTTATAAATATGAAAATTGAATGTATGCAAAAGCACAACCCTTCTTCTCTTTGCGCATACACAATTCAGATAACTGAACTGATCAGTCACCAAACTGAGCTGAAAGTCATTATGCCGAAGAAAAGACCTTGCTTGCCTAACCTCAATCCAGAATGAATCTAAACCTCTACTTTCCAGCCCTCTGAATATGAATAGGGACAGCACGAATACGCTGACAGGTCTTTTATTATAGCTAGAGAGTGTAGCAATAATTAAAAACCAAATCTTGTATGTATGCAGCTAAGACACTTCCCAAAGAAATACACTTGACTTCGTCTTTTTGCAAGATTAGGTTGTCAAAATGGTATTTTTTTTAAGTCAGTAAGATAGCACAACGCCTGGGATTTCCACACAAGAGAAGCTTAGAGAAATTGCAAAAGGGATGGAAGACTACTGTTGTTCTCCAAACTTCCCTGTACTAGTCTGTGCATGTAACTGTGTGCAAAACACAAGAGCTCAATGTTGCAGCTGAAATGTGACACACAGAGATAGAGAATTTCCAATTCACGATTTCTTCAGCAACAATTCACTTCTACAAAGCCTGTATCCATGCTTCCTGGAGAAAACAGCCAGCAATACACTGGCATTTTGACCAGGTTGCTGTAGGAGCCCTAACACTTGTAGGTTTACTACTTCAATTAGGAGGTGAAACATGACCCTCCACCTACATCATTCTAACTAATTTCTCAGCTGATCTTTTGAGCTCTGCAAAAAGCACATTTCTCACTGAGCACTACAGGTAGCACAAGCAAGTGTGTGAAGTCAAAAGGGATATGAATTATTAAAATGTCTGAACAACTGAGGTTGAAGGGGAAAAAACAGAGAAGAAAAGCTCTTTTTTTAACTAAGGAATGACAACACAGTTATTTTAAAGCACTCAAAAAGGTCTTTTCAAGGTTGAAACAAATGGCTAAAGAGAAAAAGCCTGCACATTGAGGGTTCTGGCAGACTTCAGATAAGGGCAAGGGCACATGGAGATCATTAGCTTTGGGATGGGCTCATCTCTCGTCCAGAGAGGTTTTCCCATGAATTTCACTACTTTGCTGCTGTCTGGTCACAAATCTGGAGAGAGAATAAAAAAGCAAAGCAAATTTATGCCTGACTATTTCAATTCCATATGTGAACATCAAGCAGCAGCCATACAGACTTGTGTCTCAAGCAGTGCTTCAGAAAAATCAGCTGTTCCCAAGGTCTCTGCTAGTCAAACTTATCCTCACGTGCTTGGGAGCTGTTTTCACATGTGTCACCCCAGAAGACTTCACAGCTTTGTTTGTGAACTGCTTTCAGCATATTTCTGACCGATAAGAACAACAACTTTTCCTGGCATAATAGCTTGCTTATCAATTTAGAAATGGCAGTGGGCTAATACCTGGTGCTAGGAGCAGTAGCTCAAGGCAGTATCTCAGAATGGCTCCTTGGGTGTTATTTGCACAGACACCTGCACACAGCAGGTCACTCTGCCCTGCCCTAGCAGGTCACAAAGGTTTTGCCACACTGCTACAGAACTCATCATCTACATCTCAGTTTCAAACCACAACCTCATATCTGCTGCTAAATGCAATACTTTTTAAGATAACTAAATAGCCCATGTTAATATCCAACTCCCTCTTTTGTTAGGTTCCTGAGGGATTTCAGGCAGCTGCTTAATGCTTGCCATCTCTAGGGATTTATATTTTCCCATATGCTACTGAACTGCAAGTCGAACAGTTGTGTTGTACCACACATGCCTGGCAGAAGAACGAAACGTGATGGAAACTTGAATTACTGGCTCTCAGTCTTTAGGACTTTACTTTTTCCTTATTTTCAGAAGACTTTTTTTTTTTCCCCCCCCATCTGTCCTACTTCTTTGTTTCATAAGAATACTGTTGCCTGAGTCAAGAGAGAAGCAAAGACAACCTGTATTAGGTCAAGCAAATTGCAGCAGTGGGCAGCCCGGCTGGGGTCCTCATCATAGGGAAGCAGTTGTGTGCTGCAGACAGCTTTACCTGGGATTTCAGAGTGCCCCTGCCAGGCTCCTATCAAGGCACAGAGGACAAAAAAGTATCTCTAATAAGCTCCATTTTCCTGAATTGTTGAGGAGGAGGAGATAGAAAATCATTCCTGTAACACCTCTGGAAAACTTGAAGAGGTTATTGCTATGGAAACCGCTCCAGCAAAGCAGGTGCACAGAAAGGGGAGCAGCAGAGAGAGATGCACGGTGCACAGAACAGAAATTCTTAACACCTGAAATTAAACCCTGCACACCTCTGGCAATGCAATCTATTTTGGATAATATCAACAATCTGCCCTTGGTTTTGTATCAACAAATCCACAGGTAAGTGACAATGAAATGAACACATTAGGCCGTGCAGGAAAGCACTGGCTGCAGAACCACACTAAACACCAGTATATAAGGCAGCAGAGAAAATCTGCTATAGAATGGGACTACGTGTCTTTAACTCCAGCTGAACTAATGCAAACCTTACAGCGGAGCTTGTCAAATACAAGCAGAGAAGCAACAGTTTCTTTTCATCAGCCTTTGATGGTAAAATAAAGCTTGGCTGGAGGAAGCCTTTAGCACAAGAATGGAACAGAGGAGCTATGATTGTGCCACACCAATGGCTGTGCCACAGAAAGAAAATACCCTACTGAAATGGGGACTGAAAAAGGAATTGTTCAGCAAAGAAAGAAAAATCAGTTAAAAAATGAGGTGACAAACAAGAAGCTCTTTTAAAGTGACTTTACCCTACAAAAAAACCTGTGAATCCACATCAATGGCTTTGTGTCAGTTTTAATACTGGATATGAAACCTATTCCTTTGAGCATACATGCCTGTGTGTATACTTACATTTTTTCCTCCACAAGAGTGTGGCCCCAAGTGTCCCCAAGGATACTGTGAGTAACAAACATCAGTTGATGGGTAAGGAAATGGCTCACAGGTTGAGCACAAAGGGGGATATTGAATGGGTTTGCATCAGGCTGGCAACTGGTCACTAATGGGGTGGATGTTAGGAAAAGGTTTTTCACCCAGAGGGTGGTTTGGGGTCTGGAACAGGCTCCCCAGTAAAGTGGTCACAGCATCAGCCTAACAGAGTTCAAGAGGTATTTGGACAATATTCTTGGGCACATAGTGTGACTTCTGAGGATGATCCTGTGCAGGGCCAGGAGCTGGACTCAGTGATTCCTGTGAATCCCTCCCAACTGAGCACATTGTGATTCTAAATGTAATATTCAACCACCACAACCGACTTTTGCTAAGTGTTTAAATGTTCTGCTAAACTGAGGCTTGTGCCTATACAAACACTTCATTAGTAAACTGGAGGTTTTGCATGGGAAGATGGAGTCTTTCCTCCTGCAACTATGTCATTTTGGTGAGCTGAAAATCTTTACATAAACTCTTTCCTAATGGAGGATATATTACCAAGAAATGGAGGGAGTAAAGAACTACAACACTAAGAAGTCTTTTGAGGTCTTCATATCTTCAGGAAAATGAAAGCCAATTTTTATTTATTTATTTAATGCAGGAAAATAAATCTAGCCCCTGGGGTAGATATAACTATATGCCTTTAAATTGGCTTGTTTCCTTTTCGGCTGCATGAACATCTGTAATCCCCAAATTCCTGTAGCTATTTCTACCAGCTGGTGAAACTGAAACTGATCCAGCAGAGGAAGTCTGAGCCCCACCAGCACATCCAACAATATAACCCATTGGGCATGACACAGCTCCACCACAATATAAAACCATGAAGTGCATTTCCAGACAAACAAATGCAAACCATAAATCATGAACCAAAACATTTCAGAGACACAAGTGTAAGACATGGATGGGATGAACTGTTTGCCTTTCCTTACCAGAAGAATCACACAAAGGTAACAGTAAAGGTCTCCCTAGGAAGGAATAGGTAACGTAAACTGGTCTGGGCTGCTAAGGGTTAACCTCAGCACTGGCAGCACGTCTTCAGTCAAGTGTCTAAGCTTCTGCTAGAGGGGAATTTTACAAATAAACTAACTGGCTTTGCAGATCAATTTTCTACTTGGTTTTATCACTCTTCTCCTGAGCAGACCCACTGCATTTCAGATTCTTTTTCAGATGCTTTTTAAAGTTTTAGTGCCATTTTTGAAACAATACAAGCCCCCCAGTACTTGAAACCACATATGGAGCTTTGGTAGCATTTGTATTTCCATCAAGAGTATTTAGTAATAAACAGCTATGAAAAACATTACCCTCAGGCTCCAGCACTGTCGAGCATGCAGTACAGACCTTCACTGACTGAATACTCAGCAAGCATTTAAATGATAATATTACACTAGAGTGGTGGCTGTAGCTGTGTAAATAATTGTGCATTGTCCCTGCTCATTGATTTATTTTCATATGTGCACACGTACACGTCTGAAAAAGCACTTAAAAAAATTCAAAACCCAGACAGCGATAATCTAATAAACTCCAAAGTGAATCAATAGACTACTTAACAGCAGAGAGATAAACTGCATTTAATAAGAGTTAGAAGGGATGGAGAGAAGGCTGTGGAAGATTCAGCCAGCAATACCAGAAGCACAGAGACTCAGAGGGAGAGAGGGAGAGAGAGGGAGAGAGAGGGAGAGAGAGAAGCCTGAGGTAGATGGAGAGGAAGACCGCACAGCATAGGGAGCAGAACACTTTCGAAAAAACCTTCCCATTTTCCAAGTGCTCTGTTTACAGAGCAATAGGAGTCAGGAGATTTCTTGACAGACAAAAAAAATGTAATAGAACCCGGTAAATATTCAGGACAGGATGACCTTCAAAGGAGCTCTCAGCAGCTGATAAATTTAGTTTCTGCTAATGCAGGGGCTCTCATACAGCTGTGCAGCAGTCATCTAAAAACTGGGTCTCCTGCAGTTGTGACATGGAGTTTCCCTTGTGAGAAAGCATTGAACATTTTTATTCCAAAGTTATTTCTAGGGACTCATGGCATTTAAAGGTATTGAAACTGAGGCACGAAAATTAAGAGATGTGCCAAAATTTACAAAGCATCGGTAGCAGAGCTGAAAATGGGTTTATTTCACTTGACTATCAGTTCTGTGCTCTGTTCACTGGCCATTTTTTCTGTTTTCACTCTGCCCTACAATCTTTAAGATAAAGAACTGACTTCAGATTACAGATTCCTGCATGCAATGCAAGCAGCACACTAAACGAGCAAGCAATGTATGGCAGAACCACCTCTTCAATACATATGAGGACACCCTAGCACAATCTCTTCACAGTGCATCTTTGACTTACAATTTATGCAGTTTCAGCAACAATTCAGAACTACCCTCCTCTTAGCTGTGTCAGCAAAAAGGCCAAAATCGGAGCAGACATGGGATCAAACTGTTTCATTACCTCTTCCCATGTTAAGCTTAAAGTACCTCAAGCAAATATGGAGAAGTTGGAGGATGCCAAAAAATCATCTCCTTTGTTTATTTCTTCTTACAAATGGACACTGATACACATCTAGTATTGAGACAACACTCTAGTATTTCAGGAATTCTAATATATAATATTTCTTTATTATTACTAAACAAAACCTTGCAAGGCATTGTCATTTTGATTCTGTGTTACAAGCTCTCCCTGATAGCAAGAGCCTGAAAGAAACTTTAAAATGTTTAGAGAACAACTGAGTGGATTCATCTCTGAAACTATTCCTTCTCAGTCAGCAGAAGAAATAGACGAGACACCACCTGAACCGCCCTGTTTCTCTCATGTCTGCCACTCATGCTCTGATTTTCCACTTAGCTGCACAGTCTAAAAAAATTATTATTAGACAAATATAGTTCCAAGATCTTATCCTGAACCTTAAGTGTGAGTCTCAGACAATCTGTTTGCACTCAGAGCCAGACTAAGTCTTATTTTCAGTCTCACATTTATTAAGTTACCTCAGACCAAATAAATACAACCAAGTCACTTTGACAGGACACATTTTCAGGGCTAATATCCACACCCGAGGCCCATTAGCTATGGTTGTAGCACCAGGGTGCTTTTGCCCTGCAGGGAAGGTATGCAAAACACACAGAGAAGATTTAGCAAAGCCTTCTGTAAAGTCTTAAAAACATATAGAGCCCAGCATATTTTAAGAATAAACTTTCTGAGTGTAACACTCCTCACTGTACCACATCCTTTTCTTCCAAACCTTAGCAGAAGGAAGGAGAAGGGGGAGATAGCTGTAGTAAGGAAAATGAGATTTTCCACTGCCTCAAAGACCAACGTCAGGTGTTTTTATAATGTTAGCCTAGTAAAAATTCAGTGAAATAAACCATCTCCTAGTGTCTTATAATATTTGGGAATTTCCTGGGACTGAAAAAAAAGTGTCACATGACACCAACCACACTGAAATGCTAGATCAATTCTTTTCAGTAAAGGAGTTTCCTTAAGTTCTAGTCAACCTCACCACAGACAGTAAAAGCGTTTAGTAACCTCCAGTACCCAGCAAAGACCTGCCAAACTATACAGCTGTGGGCCTCTCCTTTACCTTCCATCTCTCCCTTCCAAATAACATTACATTCTCTTTTCTTTCCAGTGATTTTTCTAGCCTGCTCATAAAAGGAGCAGAATGAATGTCATCACCACTGACACAATAAATGTGAGGTGTGGATGTGCCTCACAACGTGATGAGCTGGCAAGTAGGACCAACTACCATGCCAGGCAGCAAAGACTGTGCTCTCACACAAAGTTCTCTTCTCCATCTGCAAGTCACATTTTCTACTGCAGTGGTATCTGGCTAATGAGCAGGTTTACTGACAGTCACACCCATGGAGGAGCTACAGATCATCCTGCCTTTCAGAAGAGGTTAAGTTATCCTGTCCAGGCTACTTCCAAACACAGCAGCCAGCACTTCTCTCAATGGACCTACCACTACTTCCAGGTGTCTCTGAGCATTCACACCTGATTAACACTACAGATGATGACTTAATCAAAGACAGGCTTTGAAGGAAGTCACAATGTTGGGTCAGGAAGAGTAGGAAGGGGAGGAACAGGGTGGACAGATCTGCTGACGCTGGCAGTGTGGTGCTTCATTTCGCAAAACCTCGGTTTTTCTTCTTTCAACCCCAGTCACTGGCAGTGTGCACTAGAAGTGGCATTTTGGAGGTACAGCTAGCTACTGTAAGAGTGAGAAATTAAAGGCTCTGGCATATGAAAATAAAATGCAACAATGACAAAAAAAAAAGAGAGAGAAGGAGGAAACACAGTTGAAACAAAGTTTTAGGTTAGTTCCTCTGGTTTTACACTGATGAAAAAAAATTGGAAGTAACTTCTGTTTTCATGCTGAGAGAAAAAAACCCATGAACAAATCAGCATGGATTTGCAATCTTACTTTTCCTAGCTGTCTCATTGAGCAATCCAAAGTGCCAGCTACTTCTTTTCTCCCTGAGTCATATATATGAAGCACTCTGCCAAAATAAGCAAGCGAAGATTCATCTGTCCTAGGGACTACTAGATTATAATCTTCTTCAAACCCAGCACTACCATCAGATCCTTTCCTTAAGAGTGTATTAAACACATTTAAACAGTATCATTTTATTGCTGGGAAAGTCTATGGCTTCCCTTGCCCTGCCTCCATTCTCTTGTCTTTTCTTCTGGGGAACAGCAGCTGGTGAGAGAACAGAACAGTGTTACACAGCCCTGCTGCTTTTCACTACACTAAAACTTAAGTGGATGTTGTATGTACCGAATGGGAACTGAAAATCAGGATTACTTCAAAGCAATGTAGAACCCAGCATCTTGTCTCAAGGAGTTGATTGCACATACCCTTGTCTTGAAAACATAAAGCAAACAGGCTATCCTACCTGTTGTGCCATGGATTGAAAAAGGAGGGGGAAAAAAAGCAGGCCCAGATACACAGCTTTTTGGCACAGCAGAAAACAACACCTGAATGCAGTGATTCAGTTGAAAGAGCAGTTCAGATTTACACAGGTAATTACAGCATCCAAGCACAAACACAACCCTATCTCACACTGAATCTCTTCTGTATCCCAAGACACCCAGATAAGAGATTGAAAAAAGAGAGAAAGGGGAGAGACATTTTGTAGTATGTCAGTCAGGAAATTCACAGAAAGGAGACAGAACTACACAGTAAATGGAAAGCAAAGGAGCTGTGCTGACACTGGTGACTGTACAGTTGAGCACAGAGATCCTTTCTCATAGTTAGCACATAGTCCATCTGCAAGGAATAGTCACAGGCTATTTAACAATGTGCTAGCCAAGTCTCTCTAAGCCATGGAAAACTAAACAACCTGCGTACTTATGACTCCAGACAGCACAGGCTAGTAATAAGCATACTCAAAAGGAAAGCTAAAAAATCAGTAAGTAGATAAAAGGAGAGGCAGAGGATGCCCAGATGATAGAAGAAATGCATATAAGATCTTATATAGGAAAGAATTAGGGAAGAGGATTGAAAATGACAGACAAGTAATGATAAAAAAAGGCACAGTGACAAGTTAATCACTTGCCACTGGCCTCACCCTCCCAAATTCAACTACAGCAGAGAAAGCAGAAGAAAAGATAAGGCTATGAACTATTTTCCTTTTACCAGGTGCTAAGAATTTTAAAGGTACAGTCTAGAAAACAGAGAATTAATTGAAGCCAAATTACTTTTGTTATGTGCACTGAAATTAAAGATTACCTCAATTCCAGATGCTTAAATGGTATCAAGTTCATTAGCTCCATGTATTTTCTCCACAGAATTCTCTTAATTCTAATTAAGTAATTCAATAAAATTAATTGCATTTGTATTTGATTAATGAAAACATACATTTTGTTAAAGCAGCCATATAAGAAAAGCCTGGATTCAGATTGCTTTCTAGCTGCCTGCATTATTTTACTTGAAAATAGGAAAGATTTTAAAAACCATTCACAGTGAAGAAGAGTAAGGGCAGGTAAGCACAATCCTCAAGTCAGTCAGGGACACTCATCCACAGATTTTGCTTCAGGTTTCCCTGATAGCACTGGAATTCCAGTCCACCTTATTTCCTCACCTCAAATGAAGCTGACAGCATGAATAGGGATTGTGAAGAAACTGGAGGACATCTGTGGCTGCTACCTATTTCTGCTATATTCACTATTTTTAGTGGTCACATTCATGACTGTATTGACATCTCACACTGAATGAAGTCAAATTGGTTTCCAAAGGCTTTCCTCAGGTCAAAAGCAATGAACAAGCAAACTGTCCATGCTCTACTGGTGGACAGCATTAGAGGGCATTGAGATTAGCTGTGGAAAAAGGGCAGAGAACAATGAAACAATATGCTTATTTCTGCTTAAAGACTTATGTAATTTATTGGCCCTGAAGGTCACTGCCAGTTTACAAGAAGGATATGTTCTTCTAGCTTATCTAGACTAAGATAAAGGAATGGAATGCAGGAAAGAAGCTTTTCTGTACAGTGAACCATATCAATTAGCTTAGTTGATAGGAAATACAAACACATTTGATCATACATCATTCAAGGGGACTTTTTCCTTAATAAAAATGCAAAGTATGTTTTTGGAAGGATTTACAGCTCCTTTCTGCTCACTAATCAGCCATTTACTGGCCTTCATAAACCAGAAAGCTCCCTGATGTCCCAAGAGGGCACAACACACTTGAAAGAAGGCAAGACTGTCAGTGCTCATTTCCAGCTCTGCTGTGTTCCTTATCACTTACTTCCAGCTGCAATCCAGCATCTTTACAATAAAAGTGGAAAAAGGTCTCTCTCTGTCATCTCATGTACATTCTATCCTCTTGAACATAATCATTATCCTCATTAAAAAAAGCAACTGCCAGAACATGAGCCCTCAGTTCCTCCCAGACTGGTTACCTAGTAGATGACTAGTGAATCTGGAGGCTCTCTGTGAGCAAAAGACTTGATATCCTTCAGCCCCAGAATGGAATTACAGCTGTGTCGTGCCCATGGTTGACATGATTCAGCACAGAACCAAGGAGCCTGGAACAAGCTAAGTTTATAACCTCTTGGTGTTGAAGCAGGCGCACACGCACATTGAAGGCAAATGGGCACAGGGCAATTTAAAAGGTCAAACACATACTTCCTCCATCCAAAGTATTATTAAGGGGAAACTGGTTTCTTGGATTTGGATAGATTTTTTTATTGAACACACACCACATCGAGCCTATAGTGGTTTGCAAAAATCAGTTTCAGGAAATGAATGATGCTTCCTTTCTGAAAAATCCCAGTGCTTCTGGCCGCAGTATCACTAATGGGCAAAGCTGCCCATTAGGGCCCATAAGCTGACACTGCTGCTGAAAGCAGTCCTTCCTCCCTACCCCAGCCTCTTCTTATTACCCTTAGGCTGCCCTGACCAAAACCCCACGCCAGCTCCTCAATCTGATTTACCATAAAGCTGCACAAAACTTTTACACTAACAAAAGAGATGAGCAAGGGAACGAACGGTTTGGGACAGAAATTAATCCTGTCAGAGGCAAAGTTGACTGGAAACATTATCTTAACAGAGTGTGTTGGTTTGGGAGAAGCTGAAATGCAGTTGGTGATTTCCTTTTGAACTGACAGCCAGGATAGCCAATTGCATGCAGAGATGCACCTCTGGGACACACACAGAGCCTTGAAAGTTAGAAGAAGCCAGAGATCCCTCCCTTTTTGCTTCTGCTTTCCAAAGAGGTAAGACAGCCTTGGCTCTGTCCCTGGAGGGGCCCGGGAAGGCCCCGGGCCTGCCCCGGGCCCATGGGCTTTCACAGAAAGCCTGCCTGCCCTAGTGACTCCCACCCGGGAGAGGGGATGAGGTGCCCTCATCCCGACCCTGATCGGTTTTTAGCAGCTGGAAAACACCCTGCCGCTCCCTCTATGGCGGGGGAGGCTGGCCCCGAGGCCTGG
>VZDJ01007753.1:14365007-14442435 GCA_008694505.1 Cyanoderma ruficeps
AAAAATCCTTTGCCTTGAAGCTGCTTATCTTTAAAAGGTGACACCCCAAATGCCTGAACGCCATGACCCATTGGCAGCTTGAGAAACTGCTAATGGGAAGAGACCACATGGAAGCAGATTTTCCCCGGGCGGCTGTTTCTGTGAGAGCTCAACCCACGAGAAAGCCTTATCTGGTTGTCGGTGGGAGAATTCCATAGAGAACAAGGGACTCCTCTCCTGAAGAATAGATGAAAGACTATATTTAAATGGTGAAACTGACTGAATGTCACAAGTTTTGTCTCTATGTTGGTTGTGGAGAAATGAACACTAGTGGGAGGGGAGCGGAGTTTTGGAGGTTTCAGTTTTTTTTCCCTCCTCTTCTCTTTCTTTTCTGTGTGTTAATAAATTGCATGTTTACCTTCAACTTGAGCCTGTTTTGCCTTCTTCTCCCAAAAATCCCAATTTTCCAGTTGGCAAATAATTTGGTAAGCATAAAACCACCACACAGAGTCAAATCACAGCTAAAATACACAGTGAAATCTAGAAATTGCTTTATCATGGAAAGGGGAAATTCTTCAAACAACTTCTGAAAGCAGCTCTGTCACCAAATCTTTCCTCATATGAGCACTGTTCTGGTTACAAAGCTACGTGCATACACAACTGTATACATAAAATTACATACCCACACCCCAGACTTAACCAGGAGGATTCCAGTAGAGCCCAAAGCTGAGCTTCATCTCCTGAAAACACGGAATCTGCTTCACAGTTGTCAGTGTATTTCCCATAAAAGCTGAGAATAGACGGCACTAGAGCTGTCCTTAATAAGAAGACGCTCTAAACCCTGTTTGCCATCAGTAGGATATGTTTACCTAAAACAAACAAAAATGCACAAGTCCCAAATCCAGCAACAACAAATAAAACCTGTTCCATTTCATACAGACTACATCATCTCCTGAGTTTGTGACAAGCATCGACAGACAGAACAGTGACCTTATGTAAATTGAGTCAAGCTTATACACAGTAGTATGAAATTATTTTCAATCAGGAACTGGCTGCTTTCCCACACTATAATCTGCACTTTTGAGAACAATTATATTTCATCCCAACATGGAAGCCTTACATTTTACATTACAGAAATTTCCTTGCAAACCAGCAAACAAAAAACACAAAATTTATTCAAGAGCAAAGCTAGTTGGCCTGAAGAACTGTTATGATTGTAACTTCCAGAAATAATCATCATAAAGCTTATGAAGTCTCAGGCAAAGGAGAACTTTTGCATGACAGACAAATTGGCATCATTTTGGAAATGGTCACTGCCCTGAAAACTAAATTCATGCTAAGAAAGAAAACACCTCATGACTTATTTCACAGGCAGCATTTCCAAATTACTCCAGCTGGTGCCCCCAGAGAGCACAAGCAAGTCAACACCGCTGACAAAGCTGCTGATTGCAAAGAGAGTCATGGCTGGAGCTGAACTGGCCGCCTGCAGTATGGAACCACAGAACAAGGGTCAGCTTGGATGAGGCCTCCTCAAATCTCAGCCTCCCTCCTCAAAGTACAATTAATCAAAGTAGAGGTTGGCTATATAAATAAATGAGATTAATGATCTTCGGTAGAATCATTGGGATTAGGGAAAAAATAGGCCCTATCAACATAAAAGCCTAAAACCAACAAGCCAGTCTAACCAGGCCATGTTCAACCTTTTGCAGAGTTCAAACAGCATTCCTGAGAACTCTGTATGGCCCCACAGGCCCTTTACCTGACAAGCACCTAATAAAACATCCACCTAATTTAGCGATTATTTTTGTGGAAGGTATTATTTTGCTCCACCAAAAGTATCACACCTTCCTCTGCAGTTTGGAGCCAGGACTTGTTTTCTTGCCCTCTTTCCCCTCAGTTCCCATTGCCCTCCTGAGCTGTCCCATGCAGGTGGGCAGCACAAAAGGGATGAGGGAGCTGGACATGAGTGAGCTGAACAGTTGCTGACTTGCAGAAAGATAAATTGCTGGAACAACTTTTCCATATCCTGGGACTCTTCAAATGCAAGGGCCTTAAATGGCACTTCAAGCTGAGACCTTGGAATATGGGCCAGGTCACACAGATAAGGGAAATTAAGGCTATTCACGAATATAATTGACACATGAAAAAATGATGAGTATTTTACCAGCAACTATTTTCAGCAGTGACTCTACCTGCATCTGCTTGCATAGAGTGGTACATCTTATATAACAACCCAACTAAATTAACACTGCTGCATCTTTCAGAAGGTTGAGAAGATCTCTTCAGCTCCTCTGTGCCTTCCAGCACATGTGACCCTGCTACAGATGCATCAGCAGGGGAATCTCACTTTTTTATCATCTTTTTTAAACAAGCCTTTATGCTGCTGATAGTGGCTCCTCATATAAAGGCAGAATAGACAACCTTTGATGAGAATTGATAGGCATGCTCAGGATTAAATTAAACCAGGTATTAGATCACTGGTCCAAGGCTGACATTCTGACCCAATGGTGGCAAGTCCAGAATACACATATTTATTTGATTCTCCTGCCTTCAAGGAAGCATGGTGATGGGTAGCAGGGGACTGAACCACCACTGCTGAAGGTATAACATCAATCAGATCAGCACAGTGACTGTCCTCAGAATCTTTCCTATACCCTTGAAAGTTAGGAGAATTATCGATTGCTGAAAGGCTACCTTTACCTTTTGGCACTCTGTATCAACAAAAAAAACCCCAAAGTTCACAAAAAACTGCATTTGTAGAATAGCTCCAAAACCAGTAACCTACACTAATCCCATGAAAAAGACAACAGTTTCAGTCCTATGGTCCCAATACAGAAAATGCATGTCTAATACAAACAACATGAAATAATTTTAAAAATCATTTTAAAAACTACAAGAATTTTTTAGTACAACAATAAAGGCATTATACATTTGTGAGTATCTGTGTGGAAGAGTATCAGTTCAAAGTCATACAGGCATCATGAAGTTCCAGTGGCTTCTGAGAAGGGGGTGACAGCATTTTTGTGAGCATTCATTCCAGTTTGACATGGACTTGGTCAACAGGGCTACATGCTGTTAAACAATATAATAAAACAAGCTGGCCAGCTCAGCATATTAGCAATAAAAATTTTAATTTCTAGTTTACCAATCTGAAAATTATTTAGACTGGAACCTAGCCAAACATTAATAGGGCTATATGCAGACTGGGCTCTAGACCCACTTCCTGAATTATCACCAAAGCAAACCAACCGGATTGTAATTCCAGGATTGAAAAGATTAACATTACCTATCTTTCACTTATATTAGATTGTGACGGATCAAGTCCGATGATTTAAAAAGTGAGATTCTCCCGATTTTTGCCAAACTTCTATCTCTTCTGGGGATAATTAACTGAAATAAGTTTGAAACCCAAAATCTCTCACAAGCTCCAAACATACAAAATCCCTTTACTCCACCTTGACCACGTAATCTACTAACAAACCTGTCACAGTCATACAAAACATTGCTTCTGGGATCTCTGTAGCTTATTAGCATGAAAGCTGTAGGGGAAGAAGGGTTGAATGCAAGAGCTTCTCACAAAATACTCCTTTCTATAGTTAGAAAGTGACAATACCATGAGCATATTTCAAAATGTAAGAACTAATCCTCATTTAAGAAAACTCCTTAAAAAAAAGAAAAAATGTCTCCTTTTATGATTTTCTTTCTTCTACTCAGTACATTAGCAGGTACATAGTAGTAGTGCGTATTTATTTTCTTTATTTTCATTTCTTTATTCAGCTCTAACATCCAGGCAGTCACCAAATGTATGTTCAAACTCCACACTGCAAACAGACCTGCTGTTGAACTGTATTTTATGGGCCTTGTTTCCTGAGGCAGACCTCTTGAACCCTTAGCAAGATGGATTCTCCCACCTATCAAGCACAACCTGATAGTACAGGTGGGAACTCTGGAACTGAGCAGTGAAAACCATAATGCTATTTATGAGTGTGCAAAATAAGGGAATGATTAAAGAACACTTTAAACTTTGAAATTGACAGTGAGCTTGCCATTTAAGTCTGACAGAACTCAAGGTTGTGCTAAATGATATATACAACAGTGATGAAAAACTCCCTCCTGTGCCATTCTACATGCTGTTTGCTCTCAGATGATTTTCATACATCTTCTTCAAAAAAGCAGAACAACAAAAGATTTCTTGAAAGTCATCACAGGTCTTGAAAACTCATTATGTTTATAATCTGAAGCAACTTAGTCTTCTTCTCATAGCACTGTCAGTATTTTGGGTTTCATTACAAAGCCTGCAATATTAGCATTCTGTATAAAGCTTAAGCTCCCAGAGTTGCATGATGAGAAGAGAATCTCATCTGGAGTATGGAAAAAAAAAAAAAAAGCTTGAGTGTGTGATCATTAAGAACAAAAATATAAATGATGTGCATTTTTATTTTTTATATAAGATCTGCAACTGCAGCATCTCATTATTATGGCAACCTCAGAACTTGGGTTCAAAGGCTGCAAACAGATTTCATTCTCATCTATGTCTGGGGTCTGAAATTCCTGAATCTCATTTCTTTTGAAAGACTTGGCCTGTCCACAGACCACAAGTGAAGGTCTCAAATGCCTAACTGCAATTCATTTAGGTGTATATATATATTAACTACTATTACAGAACTAACATCTTTTGCCTCAAGCCTTCACTCTCACTTAAGGATCAAGAAGTGCATCACCAGCCAGCTGAAGTGCAGAATTTATTCTTGTCATAAGTCTGTCTCAAAGCATTCAGTACAGACACTGGGAGTTATGATGTGATAAGAATATAAATGTATCATTTAATTTATTCTTATCTGTACTCTAATATTCTACGTTTTTATATTCTGCTTGACAAATGGAGAGCAACAAGTCATGGCACAAGAAAAACTCAAAGTCCCAACCTAAGCTATGTTATGATTTGGAAAATCTGACAATATACAGCTAAAGAATCATCCACAGCACTGAAGATCACCTCTGTATATGTGTGAGGCTAAAACCTCCATTTTCAATGTACAACTTGTTTAGTCCCTGCTTCAGGTGGCACTGCGCATGTTCAGAATCTTCCTATGACCATCCCTTACTAGATGACTTGTTTAGCTGTGTAGCCCAGTTGTTCTGGATGATAATGTAGCTTTTTAACCAATGTGTATTCTTCCAAAGAGACAATTACTGAAACTTTAAAATTTTCAGTTAAATGGTCACTGATAAATATAAGGATACCCCCTCCATAAATATAAGGACTCCCTCCCTGATTCAGAAGAGAAACCATAAGCACAAGATGACCCTGGACACCCTCACTGGAACACTCACTTAGGGGAGACAAGGCAGTTCAACCATCTGAGTGTCCAGGTAATCAGCATTACTTGTAGGGCCAAGCAGCTCAGGTGTCACATCTCAGTTCTCTGATAAATTGCAGACCTGCACCTCAAACACTGTCTAAATGCAAAGAGAGAGCATATACCTGAACTGCTCTTTGACTTGAAAAGATTAAAATTACATGAGTGAAATCAAAAGGTTCTCAGAAGAAAAAAAAATATATATTCAAGTTTATAAGCTACAGAAGAATCAAATTACAGATTTAAAATTTCAGAAGTTAAAAAAAAATAAAGACAAAAGATTACATATCCCATGGATCTGAATGTGTCAAATCCCAAGCAAACAGAAACTGTTGCTTTTTAAAAGAAAAATAAAATATATTAAAAACTATGTTGTGAGTTTCTTGGCTGGGGAGCAGCATTTCTCAATGAACAGAAGAAAATTATTTGGAGAACTACCAACTCCACAGCTGCTTCTCTACCATTGTTAGATCACACCAGAAAGTACATAAGGAAAGGAATTGAAAGGTCAGAGCTCTTTTAATGATCGTTTTACAGCTGAACAGAAGCAGCGTACACGGCATGACACAGAGTTTATCTCTTAGGTCACTGAAAAGTGCACAGCTCTGCAAGATGGATGGTGCCAGCAAAGCCATCACACAGGCAGACCAGGGAGACAGACACCTTCCTGTCCCTGTATTTTTCATTTAAAGGCAAAATACGATCTTTCCAGTGTTCAGCCACGGAGTCAAGTTAGACAGTAGAATAATTTATCAGGGGAGCCCTTTAAGCATCTCTCAGACACCAGTAAATATGAATGTCTCAGTGGAGCACAACCAATTTTAGGTCCCTGCCTCATTCCCAAATCTAAGTTCCCTCAGAGAACTATGTGCTCACTATTGGACACAGATGTTAAATGTCAATGATCAGCATCTTCTTAATAGGAAACAGGCTTATCTAAAGAAAATGTGCAGACCTTTGCCACCTGCAAGGCAGTAAATAAACACTGGTATTTTTTCTTTTAGAATCCTTCAGAATAATATGGAAATTAGACCACTGCTTAATCAGTCAATCAATCACAAGCCTCCCACAAAATACACAGAAGCATTATGTGCTTTCAAAAACCCAGTGAGAACCATATATTTTTATGTTTAAAATATAACTAAGATTTGGCCAGTGAATCGATCCTTTTCTCACTGGCAGGAGAGGCATCCCCCCCTGTGGTCCCTGCCACATCCAACATCTTTTCTAACCATGTTCTCCATTAGGCTAACCAGAAAACATTTTCCCTCTGTTGTTTACCTCTGTCTTTTTAGCCTCTCACCTTTGGCATTTCATTATTCTCACTAAATAAAACAGAACTGTATTTTTAAAATAAGTTTGCAAGGGAAGAAAAAGAACATATGCAGTGCCCTTTGGTGCAGATGAAAGTTCTTTGCTCTCCTGGGTCACCAACTAGCAGACATCCATTCACATGGGTTAGAGCAGACACTTAAAGAAAGACCTCTTTTTGTTGAAACAGCAGCAGAATGAAACATGGAACTTTTATCACAGCTGCTCTGCAGAGTTAATCCATTAACTCTCCTTTCCCTTCTGCCTCTTTTCTTTCAATTTCTAGGTCAAGCTATCAGGTTTCATTCTGCTAACCAAAAGAGAGGATTTAAGACAGCTTCCAAAAAATCATGTGCTATGAATCAACCACAGCTTTTACAAAACTTACCATACAGAAAGGCATGTTCAGAAGATGGGTGTAAGGAAGCACTGCAAGATGGTAAACTAAGTCATGCAGGAGCTTCAAGGCAGAAGAAATCAGATGGGCAAGATCTCATGGGAGAGCAAAACCTGTCCTGCTGCTGGCTGAATTCTCAGCAGGCAGCAGGACCTGGTGTAGCAGTACCTGCAAACAGCCACAAACACCTAAGTGTGTGATGGTGCTCACAGACTCATTGCAACAGCCCTGGGAAAGCTCTGATGGGGGTAACAATAAAAGGCTTTCTGTAGTCTGTTTCTTTAGGCTCTTTATCTAGACTACACCCATTTGGGGCTAACTATCAGCCAGTTTGCAAATGGTGAAACCATGGCTTTACCATTTTTTTTACAATACAGGGCAAAGCAGGATGGGTGCACTTCCAGCACTTTCTGGTAACTCCTGCCAGTATTTTATGATCTCTCCAACCCTGTATTCTGACCACCACTGACTCTTCCCTTTTGCCTGTATTTCTTCCCTTCTTTACTTCAAAGTCTGGCAAGAGACTAAAAGGTGGAAACATCCTCATTACCATTCCAGACACAAAGTTGTCTTTTATGTCACCATCTAGACAATATTATCTTTATTTCAACACCTCTGAATACTCTCATTAGGCTGTTTTCTCTCAGATCTGTGATCTGTTTTCTGCTGTAGCTAAATGTCATAAAAAGCCGGCATTACCAGGCAGACAGTCTCTCCCAGCCACCCCTCCAATTGTCTTTGATGTAGCACACTGGGTTTCTGGGAAATCCACTAGAAACAGATAGGCAATTGGTAGACACACCTCCTTCTGGTGTTTTTTAAGGAAATAAAAAACAAACCAGCTGCTAGCCCCTCTCTCCCCATACAAATTTGTACTCTAATTTGTACAAAAATGACAGGTTTCCCCCGTTATCATCATGAAGTGCAAAGGCACCAGTAAGGTTATCAGTTACACTTATAAATTCTGCATTTTAATCCAATTTGTAACCCTTAACACCTGCTTTAGTTAATGTAAGAGCAGCACTGTTTGCTAATCCGGTTCATGATATTGGACTAAACTGCTGAGACTTCAAGATTTGCAGGAAAAGTTGCCTTTATCTCTCTTTCTTCTCAGGATAAACATGCACCGTAAATAGTTTTTGTGCTCCTGAGAAAACTGGTCTGAGGTAAGTGGCCCCCTAGGATTCATCTTCTCCAGCTGACTAAACCATCAACACAACACCTGAATGAAAGATGTGTCCTTAGCAGTCTCACACATCCTTTTCTAACTGTATTCAGGATATTTCTGATGATGCACCTCAACGGGACAGACTACCCCAGCAGATGGGCTCTGCAAGTTAAATTCAACCATTCAGTTATATAAAAGTCTGCACACTTGTCCCTGCCACATGTTCATACTCTAATTTGAAATCCCACCACCACTGGAAATTAGTTGAGTTAGTGCCTGAACTGTGAGATGCAAACCTGGCTGTTGGAGCTTTGGTCACAGAAAAGCTGAAAAGCTGTAACCTCTCACCTGCACATCTGCATACACTTACTGACACAAAAGGGGGCTTCAGGGATTCCTGGTCAGGAATCAGCTTGACTTTTCTCCCACTGCAACTGAGCCTGTTAGATGATGCCAACATGTGAGTTAAAACCTGCCACCTTCCACCTCCCCTATGTTTCTTATTGGAGACAGGAATGAAAAATCACATGAGGAAACAACAGCTTTATTTTTAAATTGGTTGGATTTTACATCACGTTTGGCCCTGGCATAATTTTCCTTCACTATAAATATTAAATATAATTTGAACTATGTCCAGATGTTCCCTTCTTCACAAACAAAACACATGAGCTCGTTATCAGGGCTTACCCTTCGCTGGAGGGACTGAGAAATTTTAGTTATTGCTCTACATATCTGTTGGAAATGCCCATCAAACTGCTGGCTGTCCTGTCATGTCATACCACTCCAAAAGGGCTCTGTGTCATAATTACTTGCAGCATTCCAATTCAAGCACAACTGCTGTGCAACTAAACTGAACAATCCATGAGACAGTCACTAAAAGTAGGCATTTTGTCAGGATATGACGTCTCAAAGACTTTCACCTGAAAGAGCATGGCTCCCAAGAATAAGGAGTTCTAACTGCCCAGTTGCCTGTCCTCCGCCTTTGCTGAACACTAAAGAGATTTAACTAATTGCACTGTGGAACCCTGGGTGTAATCAGAGAACAGTCTGGATTGGAAGGAACTTCTGAAGACCATCTAGTTTATCCCTGCTGCAATGAGTAGGGACACCTTTCACTGGATTGGATTACTGAAAACTCTGTGCAACTTGACCTTGAACACTTCCAAGGATAAAGCATAGTTAACTTTTCTGGGCACCCTGTTCCAGTGCCTCACCACCCTCTGAGTAAAGAATTTCTGCCTATGATCTAATCTAAGCCTACCCTCTTTCAGTTCACCCTTGTCTTGTCATTACTGGCCTTGGTGAAATGTCTTTCTACACCTTTCTTACAATAGCCTTTTATTATATGGAAAGGCTGTAGTGACAATCAGACTTTCCCCAGGCTGAACAACAGACATGCTCCAGCCCTCTGATCAACCTTTGTGGGACTCCTCTGGACTTGTTCCCACAGGTCCATCCTTCCTGTTCTGAGGACTCAAGCTGGATGCAACACACCAGATCAGGTGTCATGAGAGCAGAATTGTCAGGGAGAACCACCTCCCTTGACCTGCTGACCATGTTTCTTAGGCAGACTGGGACTTGACTGACTTTCTAGGCTGCAAACACATGTTGCCAGCTCATATTTAATATTTTCATCAACCATTTTCCCCAAAATCTTTCTCAGATGAGATGCTCTAAATTCATTCATCACCCATAATCGTTCTTCACTATCCAGTCTTTGCATTCCAGCCAGAAATTTCTGAGGGTTTTGAATGAAAAAAATACAAGGTAGCATGGTGTGATGAAAAGATTTAAAGAGGTGGCAAACAAATCATACCAGTCATCTTAGAATAAAAGATTGGGGTTTTTTATCCCATCCACCATGCTGCTCTATTTTAGGCTTTTTTAAAAGAGTTCTGTGGTATTTTATTGGTACTATTTTCCATATGGCCCATAAAACCAAGTCACCTTAATACTCTAAGTCCAACTGTCCGTGCCCTGGCAGCAAAAGAAAATTGTAACTGCTATGTTTTAAAACCTGTAACATCCCTACAACAGTTGTTAAACATAAGAATGAACTTTTAGTAAAATTCCAGATATCTAGATATGTAGGCACTTTCCAGGATTAGAGGCAAATGCATGTGTTCTGGCAACATTGTTTTTCCAATAAAAGTGCCTTTTTGTGACCCTTGTAATTCTGGAAAGTACCGAATGCGAGCAAGGCTGTTATTTGAAAAAGACGTGTACAACTCAAGCTTATGGTCTGTAGCCCCAACCTTGCAGATCTGTAACCACTTGGACAAATGCTCCTCTGAAGAATCACCTGCATGTCACATAATGTATATAATGAATTTGATGATAAAGGAAAAAAATTATAAAGATTCTGAACCATAGCAATAGTGAGAGGAGCAGAAAACAGACAAGATTGGAGGAATGTAAAAGGTACTATCCAAGAGATTTATGGATTGTACAAAAATGCACACGTCTGGGAGGCACTATGCAACAAGGCATTTAGATTACAGTATGCACAAATATATTCACATAAAGAAAAAGCAACAAGGCTGTGCATGCAGTGCTAATGCTGCTATTTCCTGAATTTTCAGCATAAAAATATGTTGAAGAGAATATTCTCAGGCTTTTTTTTTTTTCACATTGCATGCTCAGACAGTACAAAGGAATGCTAGAAAGAAAACTCCATATATAACACCAAGATCCAGAGGGCTCATCTTCTACTGAACTATAAAAACTACAAATCAATAGTATTTGTCTTCATGTTTTTTTCTGAGCTGGACACCTTTTCTTACCAAGGTCATACAATAAATCAGGTAAAAGGTCTTCATGGAGTCATACTGTAAGCACCAAGCCAGTCTTCACTGGAAGATGCAAAATCACTTCTTGTCACACAGAAGCACTTGCGTGATAAATTTCAGCTTCTTACTTGTGCAATTCTACTGATACAACACAGCTCTGAAAAAGCCTATTCACTGTCTTCAGACATTTTATTCACCCCTCTTGTGCTCAGAGAAGCCCCCTTAAAATTTCTCAAACGTATTTACCTTCGGGGGAAAGCAAGCCCAAGAATATAATGCCTATGGCTAACAAGGAAAGCAAAATTAAGTGACTGAAAGCAGGTTATTAAACTGGGAATACTGAGGTAACTCTAGATCCTGTATATGTGAGGTCAAATAATTTATGTCAAATAGATACATGTAAAGATACATATCACAGGGAAGCAAAAATGCGTGCCATTCTCACAGGTAACAGTCTGTCTCAGTTCCAGCTGGCTGAGGTTTCCTCTGCACCACAAACTTCACTATGGTAAAGGATTCAGAGGCCAGTACAGATAACACAGGTGTTAAATGTAAAAGCACAAGTACTAAAACAACGTATTCTGCTGTGCATTTAAACATAAGACATTATAAAGTGAACTTACTCCTGATTTGCTACGCATTTCCTTTCTGTTCTTTCAGAACAGAGTTTTGACTTCACAGAAGAAGCCTGAAATATGAAATTGGATTGTGGGTTGGAAGCAAGAAGACAACTTCAATATGATGGAAAAGTACTCATTTAGCTTTCCTTGTGAAGCCTGAAATGAGACAGGCTAATTATACGTGGGGAATGTGTCCTATCCCTGAAGACAATGACTATTAAGGGATTTATCAGAAAGAACACGTCAGAAACAGATTTTCCAGCAGTTACATTGAAATTACATGTGTAAAATTGTGCATGTGTTTCTATCTAAAGCATCACCAGAAAGCCAGAATCTGTCCAAAAGTAATAGTCCACTGACGTATGATTTGAAGAGCACATAAACATGACAGGATATGACAAACCATCCTCCTCCTACTCAACCAGGTTTATAAATGGGCTGGTCACTTCCTAGAAAGAAAAAAAGGAAAACAGCCAATTTTTACAGTCTACTTTCAGAATACCTCTAGCTTGTGCAATCCTAAAGAAGATTCACTATTTGCTGTGGAAAACAGGAGATGGACAATGCACTGGATTGTTTTTCTGAGTGTTTCAGGTACACACAGTCCCAAACTTCAACTGTCACATAATACTTACCATCAGTTGGAAGGGATAGGCAGGGTCACACTTCTGCAGTTTTATGAAATAACAAGCCCCTTGAAAATTCCTGGCTAAATGTCTGTTTAACTAGGGTCAAACTTCTCACTCTAAGTTTCAAGATATCTTAACAGCTGCCAAAGCTAGATGCCAAAAGCTGAACTCCAAGCTGTGTATTTGGACACCAAAAATAACCAACTCCTCATGCACACAGAACAGAGCCCACTAAAACCCATATGAGAAACAGATGCCTCACGTTCCTGAAAACGTTGGGTTATATGTTAGTGGACCAACAATAACTTAAAACCATCTATCAGAGGAGGAATAAGGTTACTTGCTTTTTGTGGAAAACAGTCAAAAAGGCACAGTGAAATTACCACAGATTTATGTGAAAGATGCATGTTATAACATAAAAATAGCATCACTGCTGCATAAAATGTCTACTGCCAATAAAAGCCTCACTTTTCTGAATAGCGGTATATTAGTCATCCTCTGATGCCTAACAAAGAGAAAACTGGACAAGCTGCAAGAAAGACCAACTGTGATGGATAGTGAAGAGATGCTAACAAAACTGTTTCAGGCTTTATACTTACTGTGTCAATGCTTTAATTCCTGCTTTCAAAGACTTCTATCATTTGTCTTGCATACAATTATATCTCAGAAGGTGGGTGTATTTTCTTTACCTTTTATCACTCTTCTGGCTAGGGATTTATGTGGGTCTATAAATGACCAAACAAAATGAACTGCTATAAATGGCAGCTGTACTCAAGTGATTAAACAAAGAAAAAGAGTCAGTATTTTGAGTTTCAGGATTGCACAAAACACTGAAGGAGGGATCTTAAAAGGAAAATAAAGAGTCAGGTACTGAAATACTATCAAAAGTCAAAACAGGTGGGAAACCAGCATCTTTAGTGCCTCCCGAGAATTTAAGCCTTGAGGGAACAGCAAACTCTCTTTTCCTTCGGTGCACTGGATATAGCTGCTGGAGCCAATCTATTGCTTCTCATTCAGTTCCATGCAAAGTGTCACAAGTTATTTTGCAGGGCAAGATGGTCATTAGGAACAGGCATTGTTGCTAACTAACATCAGCAAATATCTGCAGGAATGACAACCTATTGTGAAATAATGGAGGTGAAGCCCTTCTAAAAAAACCTTGATATTTACATATCTTTATTAATTGTAAAACACATTAATGAGCAAAAACTGGTGCAGCAAGGAACCTCTCAGAGGCTCTCAGGGGATCAATTAAGATAGACTTATTTGAAATAAAACTGTTTAAAATGACACATGAAATGTAATCCAGGGTAAGGGAAATTCCCTGTTTAAAGAAATGGTTGTTTCTCATACCAATGATGAGCTTTCTACACTTGTTTTCCAAGTGTACAAATACAAAATTATGACGATTCCGAAAGACATGGAAGGTTTGAATTGTAGTTTTTCCATTTGTTGATTATTGCCATGTAATGAAGGAACAAGAAGGTGACCTTGCATCATTCAGCAAAATATGAAGTTCACCGAGGAAGTGGTAACAATAATTTTGCCATACAGCAATGGTTCACCTAAAATCTGCCTCTCATAAGGTCCATGTTTACCTCAGAACAGAGATCATCTTTGCTGAACATTACTGGATAAATGGTTGATGCTACCAGCAATAAAATTTTGAAATTCGGGTGAATCGGGACATGACAAAAACATAAAGGACTTAATCTAGGCATCTTGGAAAGGTTTACTTGAGGGACATCCCCAAAGATCCTAAATAAGATATGTTCTCCTGCCAACAAGTGTTGTGCAAACTGTCTAATTAGGAGATGCTCTCAGCTGCCAGACGCAGGCTGCTTCACAACCTGGCATTTCTGCCAAATCACTGTAAAGGACATGTGTCCCAATCTTTGTAAGATGCCCACTGCAGTTTCCCTTGTTGAAATGCTAGACATTCTTCTCCACAGACCCATCTAGGTAGTATTTGAGTTAATCTTCTAATTAATTCACTTGGCAATATCATTAATTAAAGGCAGATTCTGCCCTGCTTATTACAAAACCCCTAATTTCCACTCTCCTCACCAGATTTAATTAATACTGGAGCTGGTTGAAATTCCTGCCTCTTCTGTCCTACCAAGCCCGATGTTACTTTTGCCATGAACTGCTCTAACAACCAACTTGGACACATTGACTGGCATTTCATAGTATGGGGAGCTGAAGGAGGAAGAGCTCTCAAGTCAAAGAGATCTCTCACAGTTTAGTGTGAAAGTCAAGTTGGAAGAATAAAGAAAGAGATTATGCTCTTTGGTGGCACATAACCATCCTGCATGAAATTTACAACTGGTTTCCCATGATGCCTCCCCTTTTATAGCATCATTAGCACAGTGTAATTTACAATCAGTCTCACCAGTTGTATTAACAGTCTCTTGCAAGTTTATAAAAAGAAGATTGTAGCAAGAAATGTCAATTAAAAATACATTAAAACAGATGCACTGTGAGAGACATCAAGGTTCCAGTCCCAGCTTGCAAGAGGAAGAGGTGGCAAGTGCAGCCTCCATAACTTCTTCAGCACCCTTCAGGGCTGAGCAAAGACAAGACTCCAAAGGACTCCAGAGGGAGCTTCTGACTGGGTTGAAAAGTGATCTCTAGGATGCAAGAAGAACAGAGGAGTATGATTAAAAGAAAATAGTAAATTGTCTAGAGGATGCAAAAAAAGCAGTAGACATCTCAGCTACCTGACACTGCAAGAATAATACAATTTCTTTGGTTAGGTACAGCTACTTCCTAATTAAATGAAGGTTGGGATCAGAAACTTCTTTCTGAGCTCAGAAAGTATACTAACAGCTACACACATCCTCCAGGTTATTGTAAATGAAAAAAAAAAACCCTACCAATACTATGCTAATTTGTACAAAATTAATTTATGTAAATATAACTAAGGCAGGATTGGGAGTCAGAAAATTCAGGCTAACCTTCTTTCACTCTGCCTGATTAAAGCAGGGATCCGAAGAAAGCAGGGCAGGGGTAGCGAATTGTTTGTAGAAACAGTTAACCTCAAGTGGATGTGCCTCAGAGCAGGGAAGCAAAAGAGGAGTGGAGAAAGGGCTTGTGCTGACAGTGCTGATGGTCCATTAACTACAGCAGTTCTGCTGCCCAAATGATCAAACTCAGGTTTAGCAGCAGTACGTCTTCTCACTTTACAAGGAAGGAACAGAAGACGCTTGATCCAGCTTATCAATTTTGAGCTTTTAGTCCAACTGACAAGAATCTACTCATTAACAGAGACCTAAGATCTGAAAGAATTCATATTACTGACTTACCACATCACCCAAACATAACCTCCAGATTCCCTAATTGCTCTTGTGTTTCTCTCCACATCACTCGAGCAAAAGAATCAAGGATATTAAGACCACTTTCACGCACTTGATTAAAAGAATACAAACTACACTAGCTGAAAGCCTTTAAAAGCCCTATAGGCTTATGAAAAAAGGTGAGGTCATTGTGCTCTGGTATTCTTCTCAGCTGCCCTCAGTGGGTATCAGTCATCATTACAGCACTTGGAATCATAATGGACTCCAACAGTTTAATAATGATTGCAACACCCTTCCTAATGAGGTTGGTGCTGCCCTCTGATGTGAATATTCATAAAACTGGGCTGGTAATGGGTTCTGTCTTGATTAGCAGGCTGTGGTTCTGTATCATGTTTGAGAGACATCTTTTGATGAAAAAAAAATCAAATTAAATCCTTGTTTCAAGCTGAGTAAATGAATTTGACTTTAGGTGATCAAGAGGGGAAAAACTTCTAATTAGAGACACAAGCAATCATCTTGTTCAGTGTTCTTTCAAAGAAGGGCTATAGGGACACAGAATCCTAATAAACCTTCCCTCAATCACCTTTTAGATAAATGTTAAGGATTAAAATTAAATGTAATTAAAGTTTGTTAATCTGATACAGTTTCCACTGATAGTCCTTAATTTTTTTTTTCTTTACCCTGTTTTCCTTTGCTTATTCCTGAGTCCCTCTCCTCTCTTACTACCAGTATCATCTCATCCACCAGGGAAGGCAGAAAGGCAAATTGCTGCTTGGGATATCAGACCGCAGCTGTAATTAAATCGATGGATTGGCACTTGCTCACACCACACTGCCCCCACACTGCATATGGCAGTCACTGCTGCATCTGCCTTGAACATGGGGGTTTTTCACAGTTTCCATCACTGCAGAATCAGAAGTATGTTCCAAGTAATTAACATACCAACACTTCTGTTTCCTTTTTTTGAAAGTGGGCACCTAGTCCTCTCTTTGCAGTTGTAGACAATTTCACCTCATCAGTAGGAAAGTATATGAAATTAACCTCCAAATATTAGGATTTAAGCTTCTGACCATTAAATTAATAGAAATACTTCCATTTTTTCCTAGGTCCAGAATGAGGCCATTACACCCTCTGGGATGCCCTTGAAGCCAGCCGACCCACAGAGCTGGAATTCATAGGATTACCCTTACAACTACGAAGTTTCCTGTCAAATAAAACAAAACTTGCAGCTATCCTGCTGTTAATCTAGCCGGGCGGAAAGAGACTGATTTGAGCTAAGCTGCTGCTCACTTTTGCAAAAAGAAAGAAACCAAACATTTATCCCTCTCTGTTCACACAAGATGTTTGCTGCACAACAGGAAAAAGAAGAAGAGGAAGACAGGTTCTTTGTTCACCAGTAAGAACTGGACTCTAGACTGGAGGAATAATAATAATGATAATAATCGTAGTAATAATAATGCTTTTGCACTCCAACATCAGAGTCACAGCAGAAGAAGCCTGCAACAGAGAAGGGATTTCTAACCAAAACCCTTTAATGGACAAGAGGAGAAACAAAAGGAATAACTGCAAGTGACTCTAAACGAAGGACAGGTGTTTCAGAGTACAAAACCTGAAACAGATGCCTAGTACCTCTAAACCTCTAATAAGGTGTTAATTTGAGCTATCTATCCCATTGCAGCTTCATGTAGCGCTGATCTGAATAAAGGGGACAAGACTGCCAAAAACACAGAGGAAACAACATCTAAGAGCCAGGTTTTCCCCTGCTCTCCTCCATTTATAATCAGCCAGAATTAACTCGGGCAAAACATGCCTTCCCATCCCTGCTCGGATGCTCAAAAGCGTGATGAAATAATGAATTCGTTACGGAATTCAGGCCCCTGCCCTCCCAGCCCGACTCCCCTCCATTAGCGCACGCTCCGCTCCGCTCCTGCTGGCCGGCGGTGTTTGAAACCCCCGGCACGTAGGTGCTCGATTGCAAAAGCTCTCGGTATCTCGGCTAGCAGCTGCTGTGTCACTGCCAGGCCTCTCCTGCGGCAGACCTGTCACTGGCCTCGGCAGCTCCGTGCCAAGCCCACACAGACCACCGGGGGCCAGCAAGCAGATGGCTTATCTCAAAGTCTAATTATCGGTGCTGACTGAAAAGCCTGCAGCCGAGAGCAGCGTGGGGCAGGATTCTGCTGGGTTACTGTTTAGGGGAAATGGTGGCAAAATAGGATGGGTTAAGGATGGATGACAGAGAATTTTCTGCCAGGCTTCCAGTGCACCACAAGGGGTTAGGAAAAGCAGGGCTGAGTTCTGTTTTGGGTTCTGCTGACATCTGGCTTGTTGTGAACAACACCCTCGGAAACATGAAATGGCTTTTACAAAAACAGAAATAAAATCAAAATCCTCCTACCATTCTTTTCAGGTTTCACAGCAAATGGTGCAGCAGGAATTAACTATACTTCCTTCTCTTTTGTCTGCAGTAAACACTGCATGCTGCACTGAGCTGCAGAGACATACTCGATCTGAGCTGACAGCTCAGAACAGATTCCACCCATACCTTTTTTTCCCTTGAGCTTGCAATGAAAAAACCCCAAATAAGTGAGCTAGCAACTCAATTTTAACCACACCTGTTTCATTCACTATAAGAAAAGAACAGCACCATAGGCAGCCGTATTAAAGTGAAAAACCAACCAAGAAGTTGCAGGTTTTGTTTTTAAATCTAGGCACATTTAGAGCTAACTCTCAGCTCAAATTAAGAAGATAGTAAGGCCGACCTAAGGTGAAATCAACCCAGCATGCCAATGCCCCTCTGTGCCTGTCAAACAACGACCTCAACATCCTTGGGTTGGCTTGGGACATCCCTGTTCTGCACTGGACCTTGTTTGTGACGCTGCCTGCTCTCCATTAGCAGTAGGTACTGAGTCTTGTCCTAGATGCCACTGATCTCATACTTCCTCCTCCATCTGCAAAAACTCTAGGTTTCATCATCTAGAAGAGTGTGGATCAGGCTAAGAGTCAAGGAACTCAGTTTGGAAAAAACAGACTCTCTCTTTTCAGACAAATGACAAGTTGAATACTATCTTATCAGTAACACTGTATCCCAAACTGTGGTGAAAACCATCAGTTTTCTTTCAATTGTGTCCGTTACCCTTCTGTGTTTGAAAATGCTAATAGTTGCTTTATTCCTGTTTAGCAACTATGACAATAAGAAATTCTCCAATAATGGAACAAAAGCCTCATTGTGGCAACTCCTACAAAGGAACAAAAAGTCACAAAAGCATTATAAGAGATGGCCTTAGTGAGACAGACACTAATGGAACTATTTAAATGAAAAAGTGAGGAAAGGAAGACATATCTAAAACTCTAGCAAAATATTCCCTAATTCTGCAAATTAATTGTAGTAGTAATGAAGAAGACAAAAAGGGCCATATGTTGTTACATGAAAAGGGCCATGTGCTGTTACATGACAACCACATGGGCATCCCAAGGCTTTTCAAAGAGGAGAGCATTTGTATCAACATCATGAATTAACATTTGTTTGTATTGCCTTCTACAGCCTTGAAGCAACCAACATTTGTTGTGCAACTCAGTATGTCACCAATTCTGTGTACTTCCCACTAACCTGCCTTTTTGCACTCATGTACAAAACAGTCTGTGACAGGCATTTAGAGGCTCCATTCCACACAGCCAGACATCACAGAGTAGAGAAGAACAGCAGGAGGAGATTGCTCACCCCCATCTTCAAGGTTAGGGAGATGTATGTAACTGGACACAGAACGGGAAGGTAGAAGAATCTCCTCTAGCTGAGTATCTGCTTACCTAGAATTTTGTAAAATGCATTATACTGATTAAAAAGAGACCATAAAATGTTAGTATGACTTGACAAATAAGCTGCTTTTTCCATTGTACAGCTTATTCCAAGCATGCCCCACAGTAAGTTGGAGCAACCTGGGCATGACGTAAATCAGCAGGCTGGCAGCACTCTCCAACAGGCTGCCTCCCAGTCGGGGGCTGGAAATGCTACAGTGAGAGAGCTCTGCAGGACACAGCACAGATCTGCTCAGGACATCTTTGAGCAGCTAGTTTGAGAGTAAGATGTCCAGAGCAGTTGCAGTTCAAAGAAGGTTTGGACCTGCCACACTAACAAAATACCACTGCTGGTGGTTCTATGACCATAATACAAATGCCTTTGGAGGTATTCTCATGCTCGGGTATATTCAGTGCTTCATTTGTTTCTCCTGAGTAGTACAAACAGACCAAACATGGGGCAAGGATTGGAACTTCAACAGAAGGCATGAAGTAGGACTATGTAACATTTGTTGCTCTAGATTTCAATTTTACAATAATAAGAAAAGGAAGAGGAATTTAAACACTGTCAGTAAAGTACTCCTAATTATGTATCCCCTGTGTCCCTAAAAGCCTGTATGACTTTAGAGTTCACAGTATCTTTTTAATAATTCCAGCACTTCCCACAATTGCACAGAACACCATAGGTATAAAAGTATTCTATATTTTAAAAAAGGGAAATTATACTGTAATGCATAGGCACAGTGAGATACAAAGCGCTGGATGGGAGGGACAACGGGTAGGATTCAGCAGACTGCTTTCCACAGCAATCATTACCAGATGTTTACAGCCACATTCTGAAAAGCACCTAAAGAAATTAACTAGCCTAAAGGAAACATCAATTATGTCCTAAAGCAAGAACCTTGGGGTTTATTTTTTTTTTTAAGTGAGAATGATTGAAAAATGGATCAGACCAAAACACCACCTTGCCCAGTATCTATCTCTCTTGCTCGGTAACAACACCTGGGCACAAACGAAGGGAAGAATAATATATTATATAATATAATATATTATACTGGATTATACTTCTTCTGTATGCTCTCCCAGTTTCTAGGTACTTCCAGATAAGGCATTTGAACTAAACTACACCTGCTAACCTTGTGTTTAATAGGTCCTGATGGATTTTTCTTTCTCAAATTCTTCTTTTCACACCTATGTGAACTTTTGCATCAAAATAACCCATGGCACTAAGATCTCAGTTTACAGATGCTATGAGGAAAAAGAAACATTGCCTTTCATTTGTTCAAGAACTTTATTAATGATCTGTAGTTCTTGTATGAGGAAAAATAGTGAATAACTGTTCTGTTTTGATACCCACAATTTAAGAAGCCTGTATCCCAGATTTCCTCCACATAATTTGTTTTTCACAGTATAGAGAATCAGTCTACTTGAATACAGAAATTGCTGTAAACCTTGAATTATATTTGCCACTTTTCTCTACATCTTTCCCAGTCTTTTTTTTTTTTTTTTTTCTTTNTTTTTCTTTCCTCCCGGAGATGGAGGGACTGATGATAGGGAGGACAAAGGAACACAAGCCACACAAAAAAACTGGAGATGAGGATGTTCCATGAATTTATTCAGGGCTATAATGATGTTTTCAGTTTTATTTTGTGTTCCTCTCCTAACAGTCACTAACATTCCTAACACGAAGTTTGGCTTTTGAAGTCTATTTGGTGGTAATTTTGAGTGCTATTTATATTCATAAAAAACTGAATGCCCTGTCTCAAATCTTATTACAATGCTCTGAGTCTCAGCAAACTTCTTCCTGCCCCATTCTTCCTAAGGTCAGTTTGGATGGTCATTAAGTTCAGTCAGGATTCTCTTCATTTCACCAGTGAGTCTAACTTATTACCTTATATTCAAAGGTAATACCTAAGAGCAATATATTGGCATTTATCCTTTTTCTACCTCAAAAAACCTGGTCCTAAATTTCGTTGGGAGAAAAGGGGAGAGAGACTGGATTAATCTGCCTGCTTATATTCTCCCCAAAGCTTAAAAGACATTCTAGATGTGACACCCCGAGTGTCAAAATTATGGTAATTCTGTCACAACTAGACATAAGTAAGCATTTCCATAAAATTACACAGGCTACTAGTGGCCTCTGAAGACATATCCAAAAATGAAGGAATATCTCTGCTCCAAAACCACCTACAGTTTAGCCTGTGTACCAATTCCTGCTTATATGTAGCTCATATTGCATAGTGAGGACACCTCAGGCACACTCTGCTAAAACCACAGCACTTTTACAGCAGGTCTTCATAAGAAGTTCCTAGTTTAAAGCAGCAGAGCTACTTGAGAGCTCCGCTCAGGTGTTCAGCGATCACTATTCTCATCACTGTCAGCAGCTGACACTGGTTTTCAGCTCCAGTTCATCTGACTTCATGGTTTCCCAGCTACCCAGTCCCCTCCATAAAGCTCCAGTAGAAGCAATATTGTGGAATGTCTAATCTCATCTGGTTTTTCCTCCCTAATGGTTTCAGGCTGAGACTATGAGACAACACATGTGCCATTAAGCATTCCTTGCTATGTCACCTACTTCACTTATTTTACTGCTAGAAAGAATAAGAACTTTTCATCTTGCTCTGATTCAAAACACAGAAGTAAATAATTATGCTTTGAACTCTCACCTTACCAAGCCTTTGATTTCTACCTATCAAAAACTTGAATATTTAGAGCTCTAGCCCATATATGTCTCCCTTTTTTTGCCTTGCACAGAGTTCTAGGCTTGTAGAGACAGACCTGAAATCTTGTGAAGGCATTCTTGTCACAAGATTAGCATTAATATTCCTTCAACAAAGAGAGATTATTAAATTAGGTGCACAAGACTGTTGTGGACACACGTAAGCAAAATTCCAGAATCTCTTACTATAAAAATACAGCTAAACATTTTGACAGAATAAAGACAAGTATTCCTCCCTCCTTCCCTTACCCTACTATTCTCTGTGGATTCAAAGCAGCATCTCAGGAACTCAAGTACGAAAGTAACATTGTAGAACATGCTACATCCTGATAGACACGTGTGATTAAAAGTGCCTGATAAAAATATTTAAGGGTAGATTCTTGATTGCTTCACACTTGGTCTCTAACACAGGAGACAGATGAAATCAATATCGCAGTATATAGTTCCAACTCAGTAAAGCAGAATAGTCAGATTCTACTTGCTTACGTGAATATAAATTAATATAATCAATAAATGAGTATAAATTGAAGCATATTTTTGCAGAAGTATCAAGTATGGATGTCTACTGCCTATCCTCTCAAAAAGAGAAATTAAGATTAAAAAAATCCATTAGTAAAGTGAGAATATTATGTCTATACTTTTACTGCTAATAGATGTATTTCTTCTACTTCATTCCTTCACTTCCTCTCACTTTTGGCTTCTTCTAGTAGCTAGGAATTTCGGAAGAATCAGCAAGTTTAATCACTGGATGGGCCATTAGTCGGTCAATACAAATCTCTTTTCTCATTGTCAGAAAACGGTCTTGATCTAGTAGAGACCAACCTGCAGAGGAGAGTGTAAAATAGTCAACCAAGAAGACACCCCATACACATTAGAAACAGATAATTATGTGGCAAAATGCCCTCGTATTTAAAGTGTCTTTCAGGAGAGATGCACTGACTTAGCTTGAATGTGTCTATTGCTTTGAACATTGGCTAAATGGTACAATTTCCCAAGCATACTACCCACTACAAACAAATCCAAAGTATTTCAAGCAGACACAATACACAGCAATGTATTTCAGCTGTTCTCTCTAATTTTATTTGCATCCATAATGTAATGGAAAACATACCTGTGCTAACTAAGATTTTTGCCTGTCATGGCAAGTTGGATGCCTTGTTTGGTAACAATTACCATGCACTTCTCTTCTCCCAGCAACAACAAACCAGTCTCTTGTTTTGTCACTATTCATGGCATCCTAGAGCTTTTTCATAATTTTAGGAGACTATCCCAGTTTTTAGACACATGGGAATGTAACCTGTCTTTTGCAAAATCCAGTAAGTCATGTGGTAAACTGGAGTCCAGTTGTTACTGGCAGGTGCAGGAGCAGCTGGGCCAAGAACACAAGCCCAGTTCCTTCACTGAAGTCTCAGAATACTCACAGAGTGTCAGTAACAGCCAGCTTATGCAAGGTGGCAAGCACACACCTTTCTGGAGAGCAAGCAAAGGCTACAGTGCTGCCCTATCTGCTGGGCCACGGCCTGGAATTTTGTGCAGCATCTCTGGACAGCTGAGGTCCTGGGAAGGGTTTGGGTCCAGAGTGTCTCAGGAAGGGCTAGGACTTTCAAAATTAAATTTCTTTGAATTAAGGAGCTGTATTACTTGATTTGGATGAAAATGTATGTGTCAAAATTAAATGGAATGATGCCTAACTTAGAGAATTAAATTCTTGCACTGCAGAGACAACACATACAAAGCCTGTCTGTGTAGGGCATGTTTGTTGTGGGAAACCACCCACAACCATTTCTAAGTTGATTAATGTTTGGTGTTAACAGATGCTTCATAACTGAGCATTTTCAAAATTCCTGCTCTTGTGCTGTTGAGTCATTTGAACAAAGTGAATGAGGCTACAGGAGCAAAGTGTTATTTTCAACAATGGTTTCACTGATAATCACATTCCTGTACCTGTTCTTCAGCTTTCATACACTATACTTCTGGGATATCAAATTTCTGGGGGTTCTTGAGACAAAGACTTATTTCTAATGCTGAAAACAGTGGTGTTCTATGACCCATGACTACAACTATGCAAACATAATGCTCTGAGGGACTTCAGGCAGAAACTAAGAAACATATCAAAAATCCAGTTAACTGTTTCTTCCCGTTTTCTCTAAGATGTTTCTCTAAGCAAAGGTCTTCATTTCCTTTTAGCACAGCCTGAAAAATGACAGTAGAGAAAACTATATATGACCCTTTCTACTCTGTCTCAAATTCTGAATAAAGCCATGGATACTTTTCTTTACTACAGATTTCCAAAGCTATGAAGATTTTATTGTTTGTTTTGTTGGTTTTTCTTTAAATGATGCTACCCAACTGTGAAGGGGATAAAGAGAAAAATCAAATCATATCTACAGATAGGCAGTGAGCCAAGCAGCATGTTGAGCAGGAAAATCCAATGGGGCCCTCTTCCTCACCCACCTGATTTAATAAAATCCAGACTACACCCAGTCAAGGATAATCATGGGGGCAGGAGGGGACACTGAAGTGCAAAGCATATTAATTTTTTTGGTTTTGCTAGGACAGGTTGTTGGGAAAAGGCAGATTAAGAGGGCTACCCAATGCAGGATGACTCACAAACTGTTGCAATTCTCCAGGGATAAACAAACTTTTCTCTGATGAAATCAGAATATGCAGAAAATTTACATGACTGATGAATAGGTAACACAAGAATATTCTATTCATTTCTCTTCTAAATAGACAACTAAACCAAGATAACTTATCTATTCTTTATGTGCACCCCTTACATTAAAAAAAATTTGAAGGTTCCCATTTTTTAAGTAACATGAAGTATGACTATTAAAAACATACTTCAGTCAATGAGTTACTCAAAAAATTATTCTAATAGTCATTATTGCTGAACTTGAACATTGTGATTCATCACCTTAATTCTCAAGACTTTCTCTGTTCCCTGACTAGGCTTCCTAACCACTCCACTGAAAATACACAAAAGGCTTTCTGTAACTGCTTCCTTCAATTACGCTTCAGAACAATGAAAATACTTCCAATACTTCACTGGTCTTAAATAAATGATGATATCCAGGACAGACTTTCCAGAATAGAAATGCTGGCTTTACCAACTGCACAATGGCTTTGATTTCCCTGGTTAAGAAGGGCTACACTTTAACACCATCTTACAGGAAAGTAAAACCTGGAGCAGAACTCAGAAGAGATTCATAGTACAAGCAATGGCAACTCCAGAGGAGCTCCTGGCATTAAAATTTACCCAAAGTTCACTTGTTGCCTCAGCTTTCACCAGTATACTCTAACTGCAGTAAACTCAAGCAAACAGAAGATGACAGGGGCATCAGAAATATATTTTTAAAATTTTTGACAGTAAATCCAAACATCTTGTAAAAGAAATTTCCCAATAAAGCATGACACAGAAGCTGGGTATCTTTGGATATTTCAGCAGGTCTATTGAAAGAATCTGCACCTTGAGCAAGAAGTGTCAGCAATCATCTAATCTTTGTGCTTTGCAACACCATTGGCTCTGCTTAAGGAAAACTCCCAGTGGAGAACTACAGAAGTTCCGGCACACATCCACCTTAGAAGACTGACCACCATAAAACAAGCCCAAATTCTACCTCTTTCAAAATACAGTTGAGGAAAAGCAAGAATGTTATAGCTCACAAAAGCGAATTTTAGTGGCAAGTAAATACGATACAATGAGGAAGAAAGGGAAGAGAGAATACAAAGTTCTTGGCAGTGGGGAAAAGGAAAGGAGCCTACATAGAAAGTAGTGCAATTCCACTGGGAATATGAAGTTAAAGGAAGGGCATGTTAAGGGAAGAAAGATGAGAAGCACATGTGAAGGGGGAGAAAGTGTAAAGCAGAACAAAGGCTGCATTTAGCTGAGAACGGAACTGTGTAGGTGATTTCTTTTTAGATGGCAGGACACCAGATACCAGCTAGGTAGATCACTACTGTTTTTCTAACAGTGTCTTAGATTTCTAACATCATTCATTACTTTTTCATTAATGTGGCCTTTCCTTTACTGTTTTGCTTCATTGCAGCCAGGGAGTTCAGTGCCTATGAAGGTTACACCTCTGACCTGGACTGGATGAGTAAGAGATTTATTCACAGTGCATTTTATAATTATTATACTGAACTCACTATCCAGTGGCTGCCTGTTTCCCATCACATCCATTATCAACAGCTATCAAATCCTCTAAAATACAGCAGCTCTTCAGAAACGGATATTTTCCATACAGCAGGAAGACGTCAGCCTTGAGTACTGCACACAGATACTCAGCCACACGATCAATGTTAATCATATCTCAGCAAAATCCCGTCACTCAATATGGTTTTATATCTGCTTTACACTATATAGTACAGTTAACTAATGTTTATCAGAATTGGGCAGGAGTAAATGATACTACAAACCACTTGTCCATATTGACATTTATTTTGTTCTAAGCACGCCAACAAGTCATTAATCTAGACTATTTATTTGTAAGTAATCAGCTACATGACTTGAACTTTAAATTAAACCAAAGTTTGAGCCTCTATATAGCAATATTTCTTTTAAAAGATCAGTCATCAATACAGTATGTTATGCAATGCTAGTGGATCACATTACTGTATACCCATATCTTTCATGATTTATTTTTCTAACTATTACTTGTGAAAGTCCTAATATGGTCTACATATAAATCTTCTCTAGTCTGCTCTACTGGATAGTCATCCCTGATTGCCATTTTGGAATATCTTTATCTGAGTTATGCATCCATTCAATTGCTTTTCCAGATTCATTTTAATTTTTAGGTAAGTTTAGTATACAAAAAATGCCAAAAATTGCTAATTTAAAGAAAGTGTTAGTTGTTTCTTTACATGTGTTAGTAAATTCAGATGTCAAATGGTATGCATTACAGGACTACTGAAAACCCCCTCCAATAATAGTGCAGGAGGTACATAAAGGTTTGCCATTTCTTCTTAATCTTTCATAGGTTGCATAACAGGAACAAAAAGGAATAAATATTACAAAAGCCTGCAAAAGTAACGAATAGCTAGTGCTGGGACATAATACTGAAATAGCAAAGAAATTCAAAATCCTGCACCTGTCATATCTAGATGCTTCTCATATATACACATATAGGTATAATATGTGCATGCATATATATTTTACAGATGTTACAAAACAAAACTTGAATGGAGAAGCTAGAAATAAATTTTTAAATTAGAAAATTTCTTCTTTTAGGGGAAACCCTAAGCCATTAGATGAATACACTTACAGTAGTTTTCACTGTTAAAATGAGATAAGGTTTTTGCTTCAGGGAACTAATGTATAGGAACTTTTTCAAAGTGAAGGAGTGAATGCAGGTGCAAGATAAACTGGGCAGGCTCAGTCTCAGAAATAAAGTGCTAACCTCACCTAAATTCCTTTGTGGCAAATGGACAACCTTTTTTTTTTCCCCCTCTTGTTTTGTCAAGGTAACTAATTTTCATTACAATGAAATGGACTTTTCTTGTTCATATTTAAATCAGCTATTGAAACCAACACAATGTTGTTTTATGATACTGTCTACATATAATCTCCCTGTTCCAGAGGAGATTAGCTGTCCTCTTAGAGGAATATCCCATGAAGATTTCCAAGTTTTCTCCACTTTCTTGCTGTCTCTAGCTCCCCAAGAATTCCTGTTTCCTTTTTGTCTCTTAACTAAGAAGAAACCTAAGAAACTCAGATACAATCATTCAAACCTTCCTCCTCCCTTTTCTATTCTTATTTTGTCTTTGATAACTCATTCTGATTCCTCTGCTGTCCCTTCTTCTAACCCATTCAGATAACAGCAGCTTCAAGCTATCCATTCCCCTTGTTTCTAGTCTTCACTGCTGCCAGCAATGATGCTTCACCATTCTCTTGCTTGCCCTCTTACTTTCAGCTCCCAGTTCCTGGTCCACTTACACTTTTCACTTCCATTTCTTAAATTCCACCTTTGCCTGACAGGTTTTATAGGAAATCCATTTCACTGAAAACATACGAAAACTTTGGTGCAGCTAATTCCTGGAACGTAATGCAATACCACCAGCTACTGGTTTCATCTGTGAGAACACACCTTAAAGATGTAAGTTTAGGGATAGTTGAAAAACTCTGTATTTTTCTTTAATTACGGCAGAATCTAGAGGAACTTACATAAGTTAAAGAGAAGAGCAATGCAATGCCAGATCATTATTGACCAGAGAAGGCCTTGAGAAGCTTGGAAGGTAGTAGTAAGCTAGAGCCCTGTGGACAATAAAAGATGTACTTATGGGTAGCCATTGCACTGATTGTCATATTTTATTCAGGTGATATTTGTGCAAAAATTTCTAGTTTGTGAATACTGGCCATATGGACCTGGCTGGGCAAATACCATCTGGGCAGATTAAAGGCATCTGAAAGCAATCGGGTAAATAAAATCATAACAGGAGATACTAAGAGTAATAGTTTTTGTTTGTCTTAGACTGATAAATATTAAAAATACTTGACCTAGTTGTGGATGGACATGTTATGCCCTTGCAGGAAAAACTGTCTAATTAATTTTAATTTTATTCAGACTACATATTTATGGTTTCTTCTAGTCCCATGCAGTGATGGTCATTTCCTGTAAATAGCACAGAAAGGACACTGACTCTATTCAGTGAGGATAACTCAAAAACAAATACAATAGAAAAACACCCTCATTTTAGAGGAGGCAGACATTAGGCACATGTTTCTCTAGGAAGAATATTACTTAAAGCCGAAGTTCCTAAAATATGGCTATTCCTACAAGGCAAAGAAAACTTCAGATAGACTATAGCTGAGCTCTTAATGATCGCTTCTCTTTCATTAGCTGTGGGTAGGAAGAGTAAGTAAAGGACTGCAAACGTATTCATGACTGTCATTAGCGAAAAATGGCACTGTGTAAATCAATTTCCATGGATCCTGCTAGGATGGGCTTTCTAATTAGTCCATCATTAGACAGCTAACTTCTCACCACTTCTCAAACATCAAATAGTCCATCACCAACACATCACCCAAGTTAACAAGGAGAATTTTAATGAAAGCAAGTCAAATTGGCTTCTACCAGGGAAAGCAGATAATAGGCTTTGTTACTAATCTTTCCCTATTCTCATTTCTATTCGTTATTTTAGATTCTGTTCTTATAAACCATTTAGTTTGCATCAATAATTTTTTAACCTCCTTTTACTAAAGAATAGAGCAGCTGTAGCATGGAGGGGGTGGGGGAAAATGCTAGGATAAAGCCAGATAAGGTACAAGCTGAGATTGCTTCTGGGTATTTCGGAGCTTTCCATCTTATGATGCTGAAGAGAAATGTCAGCTTGCTGCTTGTGGTTTTAAATGGAAACAGCCTGTGAAAAGCATTTGACTGATTGGCTCAGCAGTGTGGTTTAGATGAGGTTTCCACCATGGTCATCCTGCTTCACACAGGGCAGATGCTCCATTCCAAATGGTGGGGTTTGGGCTTGAAAATCCTATCAGCAGGCACAAAAAGGGAAACGTCCTTAAGATTGGAAGTGACTTGACCAACAGATACACAAAGGAATAAAAGAATGCTTTACAAAGATGAAAAATCTCTCCCTGAGCAGTGTAGTCATCTCAGTATTTGAGTAACAACATTTATAATTTTTTTTAATTGGGAGGAAAATATTTAAAAGCCTAAATTCTACATGGACATGTCCTTAATTTAAAATAGCTCTTCCTGCCTGAAGGAAAATCTGCTGCCCTACTGTTCAGACACAAGTCTGCCCATACCAATTTTCCGGTTTTCTGTATTTCACCTCCCTTTCTTCTTTATTACCAAGGACATTTACATGAAACAGCATTTTTGCTTTTAAGAGTTCATCTGTTCCTGCTGCTTATCCCCCCACCTGAAGTCATGTTCCTCTGTTTGTGATGACATAATAATTTCCACTGCAACCAATTGTGATGCTACAAACGGAGGATTATGACTTTAGGTTGGAAATAAACAGCAGGAACAGATGAGCACTTAAGAAACAAAGATCCTGTTTTCATGCAAATGT
The DNA here is from genome assembly GCA_008694505.1 of Cyanoderma ruficeps. NCBI lineage: Eukaryota > Metazoa > Chordata > Aves > Passeriformes > Timaliidae > Cyanoderma > Cyanoderma ruficeps. The sequence continues at coordinate 14,395,102 of VZDJ01007753.1, forward strand.
CTTTTGTCATCAAGAACAAGGTTAGAGAAATTCAGAAAATATACGACAATAGCAAGCCAGCAAAACGGGTACTAAAGAGAAACTCTCCAAATTTTCCAGGAGGCATTCAGCTGCTCTCTCAAATTAACTTCCTACATAACTAGGAATTTTAAATGTTTCTGAAACATAGGTAACTTTCTATTTGATTGCATTTCCAGCATAATGTGATCTGAATTATTGACATCTTCTCACCAGCAGGGCAAAGGCATTTTGCCATAGGGGTCATGACTGGATGAAAAGCCCCCACATAGTGGGAAGAGAGGGAAATAATCAGAAATAGGGCCAAGAGAGGTTTCTAATGTCAAAGCTCAGCTGGGCTATTTTTCTCCCACTGCTTCAAAACCAAAAATTCTCCAATTTCAGAAGTATCACTAACTGAAGAAATACTCAGGTGATCCAAACAGCATGAGCAGCAGAAGCAATTTGTGTTTTAATTTAGTTGGATCAATTTTGAGGTTGCTGCAGTTATAATTACAGGGCTGCAATGAATGGTGAAGCTCCCTCTAAATTTAGTCTGAACACAGCTTATAAGATGCAGTCCAAAAGGACACACCTAACAAAGCAGAGCAAGTATTTTTGCTGTGGTTAATGAATAGACAGGAAAAAGTGAATCCATTTGGAAGAAAAACATCTGAATTTATCTTTCCTCTTGGAATAAAACCAACTCCTAGGCAAAACAGTTTAAGAAAAATTATCGAAATTTTCACTATGAACTTTCTGCTTTAAAATGGCAGGTATTCTAGAAATAAATATTCAAAATACAGGCTCAGAAATATTTTCTGTGTTTAAAAAAAATAGTTTAGGTTAATTGTATTTGGTTTTGGCTCAGATGCGCTCATAACATTACCACAGTGGTGATCAGAACTGCTCTCTTACTTCATGAGAAGTAGAACTGGGATGGATGGATGGATGGTTGGTTGGTNTGGTTGGTTGGATGGATGGATGGATGTGTAAGTATGACCATACTCCTCTCTCAAATAAATATTCCAGAAAATGAGGAGAGTGGGTGGCAGGGGAGTGGGGACTGGCTGTTGGATGTGTGTGTAACATTTATTTTTTTTACTATAGTAAATAATAAGTATACTTACTTACCACACTATGCATTCACCTGGTCTAAGTTTCCCATCTGGGACTTTCGCTCACATGACCCATGGCAGGCTCTCAAATGCAAACTGTTGTGCCTGTCTCAAGCTGGGAATGTGGCCAGAACACACACCCCGAGAGCACACACAAAATGGGACGGGGCTCAGGACTCCGGTATCTTGTGCTGAAAGGTCACCTCATGCCCTGAAAAGGATCTAACAGACTGAGGCAGATAACAGTTATGTGATTTCTCATTTGTTCTTTAGTTTTTACTTTTCAAAGATGCAGGAACCGTGACTTAGATCATTCCAGCCTAGTTTTAAGCAGCTGACTGAATCCCTGAATGAAAGGCACAATTTTCCTTATCTTCCTACACAAACAGGACTTCCAGAAGATGATTCACACCAAGTTCTGAATCACCCTTGTCAAGTGCCTCACTGACCACAGAAGGAAGGGAGTGATGAACATTTATAAAGGGCAATGTCTACATGTACACACAACTCAGCTCTCCAGTTCCCAAGCAATCTAATTCCATCCCACAAAACTTCTTGCCCATTCACGCATACAGCAAATGATCCATGGTCTCCCAGTGCTAGCAGCAAACTCTTCAGTCTGCCACTCATAGCACTATGTTCAGACAACCATTCCTCGGAGTCTCTGCTGAAAAGCAGGGAAAAAAAATTATCCTGCTATTACACTGTCACATTTCATGAACATCCTAAGGTCTAATTTCTGAGAGTATTTTAAATTTTAGGCAAACTACACCCTTATCTTCTGGGTTTTATTGCATAAGTTTGCTTAGTTTGGTTTTAAAGTAATATTTTACCAATCTAATTGAAATTCAGAAAGAAAAGTATCCCAGAAAGAAAAGGGGGAAAAGAATGTAAAACCAAAGGTTCAATTTTTAAAGAATTTCTTCTTTAAAACATATTCTTCCATACAGCTGTTCCTTTAAGCCAACAAGAGTTTAATAATTAAGTTACATAAATTGAACATAATTAAGTTATACCAGCTGGGCATGTGCTATGTGTATTTGAACAATGAGGTCAGCAGTAAAAACCAAAACAGAGTAGATGATAAAAAATTTCTATACAATATTCCACTTACATTAAATGTGCCAAGATATTCAGACTCTAAAACAGTCTTAAGTAGGTACAGGAAGCTAGTTTATATTTAAAATTAATTTAATAGATCAAATTAAAAAGTGGAATATGAAAAATTAAAACATCTCTCCATTATTGCCAGTTTGATAAAATGGAAAAGAAGAGGGACAAATGAAACCATTTCACTCTCAAATCTGCTTGCAGTTTTTGATGTGACCCCAAGCCATAATTCTCAAATCATCACAGAAGAAAAATTACTTCTTCTTGATAGTCTCTAAAAGTCAGTTTTCTTAATAAATTCATTTTTCCTTTTACTACTAGATCTTGTAGAGAATTGTTCAGAGAAATTTGGACCCAGCAGGCTAAATCATAGTATTTTACACACTTGCAAAGACATATACAGTGTCCAAAATGTCTCATCCAAAAAAGCATCTGGGACAAATCTGCAGTCCAATATGAGGTGCCAAAGAAAAAAAAAAACAACAAAACCAACAAACAAAATAAAAGTAATCCAAACCCCAAACAAACAACTCCCTCCCCCCCAAATAAAAGGGATACAAGAAATTATAAAAAGTCATCCAATCTATCCATTGTCCACAGAAGAATCAAGGTTTATGGTTTTCCTGAGAAAAACCGAAGAGCAGATGAGAAAGAAATTCAACAATCAAGACTCCAGGATATCCCAGTCTTTCTGTTAGAAGTATTTTCCCAGCCTGCATCTACCTTACTAGAGCAGTTTAGAGTTCTTTACCACTTCTCCTACCCACCCTGTACACAAAGGATTTTTTCTTTTTTTTCAGCAGACTTTTAAGTTTTTGAAGACTATTTTTGAAATCCCCTCTCCCATCTTGTCTTCTTTAGATTAACCAGCCCAGATATTTCAGTTCTCTTCCAGAAACAAAGTTATTGAAGGCTGATCATTCCTCACTGCTCTCCTCTGCACTCCCACTGGAAGGAGGAAGTTTTGTTTGCCCAGAACAAACCACCACACTTCAGTTTAGGCCTTAGGGATTATTTCACAAGGCTTCTTGTGTGCACTCTGACTTCCTTTTCACAGGTTTAACCCTTCAGCCTTGGTGGACCACAGACTAAACATTAACATCAGATCTTTTTTCTATGGAACTGCCCACTAGCCAGTTATTCTCTACTCTGTGTTCATGCATTTTACGCCCCTTATTACTCTAAAGTCTAGGAATTGATGCTTTTCTTTGCATGGTTTCACCCCACTTTCCTCCTAAACCACTTCTCCAACCTGCCAAGATTACGTTTAATTCTCACTGTGTCCTTCAACATATGTGCAGTCCCTCACAAAGTGTGCATCATTTGCAAACTTAGTAACTGTAATCCAGATGACAGAATGAAAAGCACTACTGAATGTGCCAAGTATTACTGGTCCAGAACTATCTCCCTCCCTCCAAGAGTGACTCAATGGGTACAGCAAGCAGCCTGATTTTACACTCTTCACACTGGAGACTCAGCTCCTTTCCAGGTACAAATACTACATCAGGAATCTTCTGCTTTATTTCCCAGAATAGATCTTTGGCAGACACTCAAACTGCCCACAAAATGATACCCAGATACTATTAAACATGTTATTGAGATTTATATTGGCAGAGACAAACAGAGCAATCTATTATCTCCTCACCAGAGGACCCTCTGTCTCAAGCTTTATCTGAGAATGTACATTTATGTATGAGCAGATGTATCTTCGCATACAAGGCAGTTAAAATAAACACACTCATAACAAATTCAAGTGTTGAACATTTTGATAGGCACCAAAACCCCCAGTCTTTTAATCTTTCTATAACCAGAAAAAACCAGAGACTGTGAATACAAATTCTATTCCTGATGAAGATGAGGACAGACTTGGCTTTGGTTTCTCTATACCTCAAGTGAATCCAGGCATTTGATTATGTCCATAGAAAGGAAGTACTCTGACAGGCTTCATCAAGGAGATCTCAAACACATAGTATACATGCATCCATCCTTACTACAGCTCTTGTTTTGATATTATCTGACTTTAGAGAAATTGAGAAAAAGGCATCACTTCTTCTTCAGAAGTATATTAACTAATGACAGTACCTTACTCGGACTTTTTTTTAATAAAGTCTCTTAAAGTACATGTTCAGTGACCACCTATGGCAGAACCAAACAACATGAGATACCAGCCACTGTTAAAGCAGTTTAAAGGAAATAAGTAATTTTATTTGTCCTGGAATTAAGAAAATTATCAGTAGATTTTTTTAAACTCAAGAATGCATCTAGCTCATTAGGATTACTGTATATGCCATATATATTTTTAGTATGGTGTCAGGAAAAAAAAGACATCTGCTAAACCAGAAGGGCAATAAAAACATGAGGTGGACAGCTATCTGCCTACCTTAGAAACCCAACACAGTATTGATGTAATTTGCTCTCAATAAATGATCATCAACTAATCTTTTTACATGAGAAGTTTATTGTGATAAGTTTCTACTGATTTTAAAGTTAAGAATATAACTGGAAAATAACTACATACAGAATGCCTTCCAAGAGTGTAGCACAAGGAAAATGTTTTGCTTTCCCTGTTAATCTCTGCAAAATTATGTACTGAGATAAAGTCCTTGCTCAACTCACAACAATGTAAGCATTGCAGTAAACTGCAGTAACTGTGGAAAAAGCTGGCCCTACTGATGCACTGGGAGCTCTTCGTCTTAAAGAGGATTTCACACATTCTGAGCTTCTTCAATCGAAGAGGAAATCAATGTTTACCACCCAGAGCAACACATGGAATTAGTTCTCATCCAACCTCTGAAAAGTCATTTATTTTCTATCCTTGAAAGAGCTCTATATCTCAGAAAGCTAGAATACATTGAGTAAGGCATCTACAAATAATCTTTAATCCTCTATTTCAAAGCCTTCACTCTACCTCCACAAGCTACATTTGGGAGAATAATAACTTTTCTAAAAGAGAATTGTATATTCTAAAAGCTTGTTTTTAACCAACAAATAAAACTGGAATAATTAATAAGGGGCCTTTATTTCCAAGGGCAAATCTATTGGAAAAACTACTTCCCCTTCAAGCACTCACTAGAAATTAATTGTTTCACAATTTATAATCAAAGTACTGAATCAGATAAAAGACACAAGCTAAATTTCTTGTCAATGATAATCAAAATATTGGAAAGATACGCAATATCAGCTATTACAAATATTTGAGAGAAGCTTACATGGTAATAAAGCTGACATTGCAAATCCCTTTACATTTAGGCCTCTATCCATGTTATATTGCTGTTGTCGTTTATGAACTTGTGATCCATTACAAATTTACAAGTCAACAGAGCGTGCCAGCTGAATTTAGATACAAATGACAGAGATCACAAACATCTACTGACCTTTCTGCCAGAGAGCAGGATCAGGAGGAGGGGGAGGGATTCTACTTCTCCATTTTAACTGCATGCCATAAAAGCAGAGATTGGAAAACAATTCCTTTACTGTCTTCCCAACTAATAAAATACTTAAATTCTGGAAGACTCTTTCCAGTACTACTGATAAACATTTCAGGATTAAACAAACATCAGGTTCATACACCTAAGGAGTCACTGAAAGCTATTCTTCCTCCCTTACCAACACATTCTTTGCTCCTCTGCTTACACACAGTACACATGAAATACACACATGAAGGAAAATGTTTGAGGATTGTCTATATTTGAAGTTGATTCATTACAAACAAAAAGCTATGAAGACTAACACACCATCTGACAAACCACAGGCTTGCAGCTTTCAGGCTGGCTGGATAAACTTGTTCAGATCTGAAACTCAGCCTGTGTCCTGTGAGATCCACCCCCATGTCATCATCCACTCACTGCCACAAGCAAGGCAAGGAATGCGTGAGCCGACAGCCTGAGAGTTTCAGCTGCGCCAAGAACTCAGAGCTTCTGCTTTTCAGCAGAACTTTCATGTACAATCTTGACATAATTATCTACATTTAAAATCTCTTCTGCAGAACGTGTGCAAATTTTTAGCCCACTTTTTAAAATTCAGATGGGAATCCCACAGCTTGACAAGCTTTAACTTCTTCATCTCTTGAATGAAGAGTTCTGGATATGGAAAGAATAAATACTCCAAAAAATTCTCCATGTCTGCTTTAATGGACTAGATCACAGTTCCTGTGAAAACTACTGACGTTCAATTTAGCATGATCAGATTTATTTTTAAAAATATGTATTTACATTTCCAAATCATCTTTAAAGGGGACAAAATAGCATGGCAGTATTATTGGGAAATGCTGCATTATTAAAACTATAAATCCCTCCAAAATGAAGGTAAGTCATCTTACTTTTTTCCAGTGTTGAGGACAGTAAAAATGGTTTCCCAAAATTTCAGTAGACAATTTAACACCTTATTCAACAAACGTGTTTTGGTTTTGACACTTTATTCAACTAAAGCAAGTGTCCTGTTGCCTTTTTTGTTTCTCTGAGGAATAATGGGTGCTCCCTCAAGACGTACAGGTTTGTAAAACCCATGCTCAAAGCAGTCAAATTCATGTCTTAAAACCAACAAATGCTCCAGGTACCCAAACTTCAACTGGATTTAACTGCTGTCTGAAATACCCAATTAGCAAGACTGCTTTCCTAAATCACTGCTGAAGTGACCCAACAATTAAAAGGTGCTCATATACCACACCAGAAAATGAGTTTAAAATTTAAGTAACATTACTAAATTAGGAGTTAAATTGTTCACAGATGAGTATAGATTAAGGGCATTTTTTCTGTTTGGGGTTTTGTTTGGTTTGTTAACTGCATTAAAAAACAAGTATTTCTACTACTGAGTTAATTTAGGGCATAATTTTCAGAGACATGCATCCACAGCATGTGCACGCTACAGCAGCTAATTAAAACACAATCAATCAACTGCTGCTCTTGCTCAGAAAAGTTACAGCAAAATTCTGAACTCTAATTTCTATCAGGAAAAAAAGTACATTATGCCTGCCCCTCCTCCACACCCCCAATTCTTCCAAGGCAGTCTTTCAGTCTTCCCTTCCTCCAGCTCCACATGAAAATAACTCCTTTCCCTTTCTTTTTATATATATACCTATACATACAAAAAAACCCTTACTCTCCCTATATATATCTTTTATATATAGTCTTTCAGCTGTTATTTAGTTTTCTGACATGCCTAGGCTTTACCACTGGTTTCATTTAAATTCCACAGCCTGAGAGGAGAGAGTATATGTGTTATCAAGACATCAAACCATTTGTTTCAGCCTTGCCTGAGAGCTCGAGCTGGGGAGCCAACATAGCAGAGTGCACCTGCCCTGCTGAGAAACCCACCGCACCAGGGGCACCAGCAAGCAGGTCACACACCACATGGAAACAGGTCACAGCTTCAAGGAAGTCATGGCAAATGCCTCCATCCCACCAAAGGGAATAGAACAAAATATTTACATGTTAGCTCTCCTGGTCTTGGAAGAGATCTGTAGTATACACACGATTTTTTGTATGTGTTAAATGGACAGTCATTTGCAAAGTGAACGTGTTAACAAAACACTTCAGTGTGTGCCAAGGTTAAACTCTGTTGTGTGACCACTTCAACAGGATTTGCAACCTTGCCTGTGCCTCCAGTGATAAGCTCCAAACACATCTTAACCTTCCTTTCAGGACTGCTTCCCGTGTTTACATCCTGCTTCTGTGACTGCTGGTGCAGAACCCGTCTCACCTCTGTTGGGCACCTTTTCCTTTCCTTTTACAATGTGTCCTTTCTCTTACTGCTTTAGTCATGGTCTTCCTTCCTCAGGTTTCCCATCTCCAAAAGCAGCCTGAACCTTTGTTTTCTTCTAACCTCCCTATCCTTCCAGCAACAGAAAAAGAGACTGGAGAAATAGAAGCAATAATGTATCATAATTTAGCAATGGTGTGTGGACTTATGAGTCCCTGTCTGTCAGACTTCCAAGGCAAAGATGAAGAAAAACATCTTTTTTTGGTCACTTTTTCATCTAGTGGGCAAAAAATACCAATACAGGAGAAGTTCAAAAGGAAGAAGAAAACGAAGACCAATTTCAAAAGCCAGCAAATATCTGTAACTCTGTCCCAAGTACTGTCATAAGGGATATTGCAGCATGAGGAAGAAACATACACACATCTGCTAACTTTATATTTGAGAAACTAGGAAGCAGATTTGTTTCCATTTCATCTCCATCTGATTTGGGTGCTCAGTAGGCATCTGTGTGTATTTCAGGACAGATTTACAAATGAGCAGTATTTTGACCTTGGTAGCACCTATGCAGAGCCTGAGCAAAAACTACTCTGTATTTACTCCAGTGTTTGAGAGCACTTGATTTGCTGTCATCACAAGCCTCCCACTCCATACTTTCATTCTTTCTGTCCTCAACAGGGACTATACACTGATTGCTCAAGCAAGGAGATGGGAAGGTAAGCCTGGTTTGGGGATGGATATGGAGTACAAAAGCAGCAAAAGACCAGGTAGCAAATCAGGTAGGAAAGCTTAGTGAAACAGTTGCAGAGAGAGAGACTAGGCAGCTGTAAGAGCTCAGAAATTGTGGGAGCAGAGAACAGAGGACTACAGTCTAGACTGCCAAACCTGGGGCTCAGGAAAAACCACTGCCAAACACTTTTCCCAAGCTCATCTCCTGTTTTTTAGAGCAAACCTGTTATGAGATAAAGTTTTATTTCATGTTCTGGCCTCCATATTTTCATCCCGTGGTGGGGAGGGCTGGGGATCTGGACGCATGCATAGAGTAACACTGCAGAATGCAAACAAAGCTCCAAGATGTCAGGGAATGGACCACTCCATGTGCTGCTGTTCTTACTGCAGGTGTATGGACAGCAGCCTAAGTGCTGTGACCTGCTCACATTTGATGTTAAATCATTTACAAGAATTTGGAGAGGAAAGAAACTCTATACCGTGCCACCGCCTCACAGTCCAGTCATGATGCCAGGAAGTGTTTTTGCATTGGTTTTTGCCATTCTCTATAATGAGATATACAGTCTAATTCCTAGAACAATCTACATATTTTGTGTAATAAATGCTATGCAAATATATTAGCCTAACGCTTTAGTGATATTCTCAAACTTTCCAGCTCTGCTTCACGGCACAGTTTAGTTGCAATATCTGATCTTTTATTACAGTTTATCAATTCATACTACATTAATAAAAAGCATATTATGACTCATACTACGTGGAGTTCATTTTCTGTGACACTTTCTGAGTTTAACACAGTTGTTGCTGTTATGGAGGAGCACACTCAATGACCCAGTAGTCCCTCCTACCTGTGTACTCATGTGCTCATATACAATAAGAGGGATAATGCTGTGCAAGTTGAGAGTCCCTTGCTAACACTTACTGTGATGTTGACTCTCCTTTTTCAAAGCATGTGCTGTTTGGAGGTGTTAAAACAATGCAATTCAAGTGCCAGTATGCATTTAATAAGATAAAAACAAGCAGTGAACATTACTCCTCTATATGCATCACCGAAGTTTTCAAAGGCTTTTCATTATCCAGCATATTTCACTTATTTTTACCTAGATAGTTTTAGAACTGCCTTTCAAATCACATCCTCCTCTATTAAAGATATTCAAAAGCAATCTTTCAGATTTCTTTAAGGGCTGTAGGGCATTGAGACACATGGATGCAATCAGCTTGGTGATGGGCATGACTCCCAGAAAGTTACACTCCTGGGGCATTCTCACCAATTTTACTTGGAGTTCACACAGGCAGTATCTGGCTGTTAAGTGAGATCTTCCAGCCACATCTGTGTACACTGCAGGGAAGGCTGGTACTTCTGTTAGCAGATGGCAGCTGACCACTTCCCTGTGTTGTCCAAATGGGAAACTGAATATCCACAACAATGACTGAAATTGAAACAATTTTACTGGGAGCATTGGAGAATTATGTTCAGAAAATAGCTACAGAAATGATGTTTATTTTCCTATTCACTTCTCTTCCCAGTTTTCACTTAAACACAGTATATAGCTTTTAACAGGCCATGGGTCATTATGCTGCACAACAGACCTTTGAAGAAGAGCTCTGGATCATTCCTCCTCTCCTCTACTTTCAGTACTTCTTTACCAGAGTTTGGCTGAGAGGGTCTTAACGCTCTTCCCCTGGGAATGGAACTGATTTTTGTACAGTTGTCTGGGAAGCCCTCAGGACCACTCCTTTCTGCAGGCAGATGGAAGACATGTCTGTCCTTTCACATCAACAGCAGGTAAAGTCTTTGGCTGAGATCAGTAACTCAGGAGAAAGCCTGGGCTCCTTTACAAAACACAATACTTGCATAAAGAGAGCCTGCCAACCCCTTTCTAGGACAGAAGCTGCACTAGCTGGTATTTCTTTTCAAAGGCTTCAGAGAAACCTGACCTGTGTAAACAGTCAAAGCCAATCCTTTGTCAGGAAAAGGGAAGGACATGCTGCAAAGTTATAATTAATAAAATTTGTTGCAACTTACTAACATTTATTAAGCCATGGGAAAACTCTATAATGTCCCATGGGGATGAGGCAGCTAGAATGAGTTTCGATTTTGTATGGGGTGGTTTTTTTTATTTGCCTTTAATTTTTAAGCTGAAAACTCAAGCAGCAGATATGAGGGATATGCTTGGACATAAGCTGTCCTAAGGATAGAAAGAGGTTTTGAGAATGAGTCCCCAAACTTCACTGGGCTGTTCAAATCACAGCTACCCCACTGGAGACATGAACATTTCTGTACTCTGCTTGAGGTCAAGCACCAAATCCACTGGCTCTACATGGTGTGCACAAGGAAAAGGAACAAGGTGATGGTACCAGCTACTTGCATGGCAATACTTGCTTAGCATATAAATGTAAAAGAAAAACAAAACCAAGCAAAGAAAACCACCAAATCATGGACTAACAAACTGTGTCTAAATTTCATCAATCTACTCAAAGTATAAATGGTACCCCTGAGATCTCTGCAGGTGGAAATCAATTTAGTTAGTCCACTGAAGGGGGGGCAAGGTAGGAATCAGTACTGCAAAGCATACAGGCCCCCTAAATTGTTCCATTTATTAATTTGCTGACTCAGTATACAGTGGGCTAAACAAGATTTTCCCCAAAGTCATGAGACTTCAGATGAAAAGAAGCAAAATGAAGAGGCAGCTGTGAATAACAGCAATAAAAAGCAAAAACCAAAAACAAACAAACACACAGAAGCAGACAAATGAAGACAGAAAATTATTTACTGTTTTGAAGGTAAAGATATGAGATGGCAAGATAATAACCTGTCAATCAATACCTACTAAGTGTCTTTGGAAAGGCAGTAAAATATACTATTCAAGATGTTAGTAAGAACATAACTCTGGAGAGAACCGAGTCTTGCTATGATGAAAAGCTTCCAGAGTTAGAAGAATGAGAATATGGCATACTCTTCAAGGCAAGAGTGCAAGCACCCACTCCTAGATAAATATTCAGAAATAAAAAAGATAAGTCTTCATAAATATTCAGTAGAGACAATCTCACACTCCACAAGGACTCAGGAGAGAGTAGTTGACCAGACATGTCTTCAGTACCTCTTATATCTGGCATTAAATTAGTCTGTAAAATCTAATCAAAGCTGAAGTAGGGACATGTATGGAATAATTCCACCACCAATACAAAAGAAGCCTCCCTGAAAGTCATTTTAGCTGATCTGCAGGCTGGATGGCTCTAAAACACATCTTCAGTTTATCTACAGAAAAGCTGCAATAGGGGCAGGAGCCTCAGGAAAGCAAATAAAGGTAGCAAACAAAGAATAGTACTTCAGGACTAAAATTCAGCTTACTGGTTTTAAAGCTCTGTTGCAGATGTCAGTGCTAACAAGATGGATGAGTAATACCGTGTGACTCTGGTAACTGGTAAGCAGATCTGGGAAAGGATAGTTCAGCAGTTAAGTCACTCTCAGGAGCATGAAAAACTTTGATTTCAGACCTTGCTCTCCATATATTACCCAAGAGGCACTGACAAGCCACATGTTACCAATTTAAACAGCATTCAGTGCCAGATAATAACTCTGTTCATTCATTTAATCATTAGGTTATGACTGCGTTTTTCTTTAAACCTACCATCAAGAGCCTTTCAAATCCCACTTTTCATACTCATTATACCCCACATCCCTCCAAAGCATCTGGGCATTGCTTTAGAGACGCTAATGTAGCATTAATATTGTCCTACAGAAACTATGGAAGTGACCATAGCTTGTTTGTTTCCTTGGTGGCATCTACCTTCTTCCAGAGGAGGATTACATATAGATTTGAGCTCTAATGAAGCATAACAAAACTGAAAAGAAGAACAGTTTCTCAGAGATCCACCTCGGCCTTAAGCTGGCAGAGGCACACAGGACAAAGGATAAGCAGAGGTGCATGCACTACTGAAGTCAGAGCTGTAAACAGTTGGTTTCAGCTAAGAGTTTGTGTGGGTGGAGACAAAGCCCCTTTAAAGCACTGCAGATGCTTAGGGCAAAAGGGCTCCTAATGCCTTTCACAACACTACACACTGATCCTGCTCAGTTGACCCGAAGCTCTCTGATCAGTAACATTCAGCATTGCTCCAGCTCGAGTACTTTTCATGCCTATTCTTGCCTATCTGCCTAGTGTTCCTCAAGACCTTGATTTCCCAGTTCAAGCAAAACCCCAGCTACAGCTCTAAAGCCTGGCAAGCAGACTCACACACCCTGTGCTTCTGCACACAACAGCTGCAGATTTATAAGCTAATTCTCCTGCTAAAAGCATGCAAGATTGGCTGCGTCCTTTGTGGACTCAGCCTTATGGATCATGCCATAAAGACAGCTAAGCAACTCCCAGCTGACTTCATGTTCTTTCCTGGCTCCTACTGAATGGGAAGTGAGGATTGTCCAGGTCCCATTTGTTTATGCAGCTCTTATTCTCATTCTTGGACAAAACACTTTGATGCCCCTGCTTCTTCTATGCTTGCCCTCCTGCTTTTATATCTTTTCCTGCATTGCACAAAAGTTTAACGTTAGAATTATCTGCCCACATCACTTGAGTTACCTTTATGATTATTTTTATTAAATGAATTTTTATTGAGATATATTTTCTTCTCATTTTTTATAATCTCAAGTGTTTAAATAAACTCTATCGAGAGCTAGCAACACCAGAGGTTGAACACAGAAAATAAGGAGCTTTTGTTTGGGTTTTTTTGTTTGCAGATGTAGTATGGAATATCAACTTTATTTGGCACAAAAGCTACTCTAGCACACCAGAAGATAAAATTTAACTCCTTATAACAGTTCTATCCAAGATGGAAAGTGAAAGCTTTTCCACTACTTCAAAGAAAAATTAATTTAATCTGAGGATAATAAAGTAAAATAAAATGTTTCACAGTACCACATTACAATTGCTACATGTGATGTGATACAAAAATACCAATGCAGTAACTTCCCCTGTAGAAAAGAACAAAACCAAGAATAACCCTGGCTACAAAGGCATTACCTCATTATACATTATATAGGTCAATAGAAACAGCAAAGAAAACCCTGCAAAAGCAGTTTATCATTACCTCCCACAGAACACTGATTTTATTAAGAAATGTTTGTATATGTTCTCTTAACTTCATTTGGTCCTCTGTTTCCCATAGGCTCAGAGATACCCACGGCAGTGTCACTGAGCCAGACTCTCTATGAAGTTCCATAACAGAAGCACACTTGTTTGAGGAAACAGTAATTCCCACATGTTACCAGGGGAGATATTCAAAATTCTGCAATTTGGTATCCAGTTGTTTCGTATTGTGACCAGATAGAATGAAAAGGTTTTGGGTGGCAGGTGGAATTAGAAAATGAAAGTGTGAATGATTCACACAGAGACATTTGGTCCGTTAACAATTAATTATCAAGGGCTGTCAACACAAAAGTAACTTTACATCGAGATACAATCAAAGGCCAACCACCACTCATTAACTTTTAAAGATTATCAGTGAACTGGAGGCAAAACATGTGACAACTACATAACACTTGTGAACCCTGATTTTCCCACTCTAAAAAAATCTAAAACACCCTGAATTTATTTGTTTACAAGCTTTTGAAAAAATCTATTTTACACATCTCAGCAAGAAAGAAGATCACAGCCTCTCCCTTCACCTGCCTCAGCTGCCTGGAGTGGAGCTTCTACAGCTGCAGCACTATATCAGGTCAAGGCACTGGAGCAGGGACAGGAGGAGCTCTGCTTCCACCCCACTATCCTGTCAAAACAAGAACTTCCCAGCTACCTGCTGTGATGCTGAACACAAAGCACAGCACAGCCAAATCACAGATCCTGTTATGCTGCAGTTTCTGTCAGGGTGAAAAGACTTTGTTTCACTGCTACAAATTCAACTGTACCCTCACTTGTCATTGGTATTGCAGTAACACTACAGAACCACTCCAGAGAAGAAATTATTTCTGATCCTGCCATAAGATCTGCACTGTGTCCAGTACCTAAGATGCAGTCACAGAAAAAATAAAAGCCAATGCACCAAGGCAGCTGTTCTGTGAAAAATTACAGTAGTATGTGAACATGTACTAAGCAGTATCATAATACAGAACAGAGCCAGTGGCTAAAGGTTTAACCAAAGCAGTTTTAGAACAAGTGCAACACTTCACGTTCTTTTAATGTAGTCAAGGTATATGCAGAAATTCTAACCAAAATAATAGCCATCTTAGAATACAAAAAATATTGGCTGGCATAGCTAAGTGCATGTTTTGCTGGTTTGTTTTTTTTTTTCAAGCACTGTAGGAAAAGAAAAGAATGATGAAAAGGAGAGGAGAAAGATGAGAAGGTAGCATAGGTTCTACACAAACCTCTCCACTCTGTACAGAGATTTCAGTAGAAAAATATTTAAAAATATTTAAATAACCAGATGATAAAATTGTGAGCAAAAAGCAGCACCGAGTTCACAAGCATTAAATGTCACAAAATCTTGCTCACTTTCTTTTCGCAAAATTACTGCATTAAGTGAGTGAAAGGGATCTGATAGATGCAGTTGTCAACACCTGTGGGTCAAATGCATCTAATACTCTGAACTAGCAATGCCTGAAGTACATATTTTTGTCCCTTATCCCTCACAGATATGACATTCTCATTTGTCTATCTTGTGCCAGGACACATCTTTTTAGCAAAAATAGCAGAAACCAACACTGAAAACCACATGAGAATATGGGTGCTGCACTCAACTGGCTGCCATTTAGACTTGAAAATATTTCACCCCAGAGGAGCATATCTAATTTCTGTCCTATGGAACACTGCTGTCTTTCACATAAAAGCAATACTCTGAGAGGCAACAAACAGCTGTTTCAATACTATTTAATTTACCTGAGAGATGAAGAGCTTAAAAAATCTGAATCAGAGACAGGGCCAGGACTGCAAAACATGATAGATGTAAAATAAATTCAAGGCTGTGCACTACAACTTTTTCTTCTTGTGAAATGGATTACTAAGAATACAAGGGGCTGTCAGCAACATGTTCATCTACTATGTGCCCTTTTAAAAACATTCTCTTCTGAGTGTTTTTGCTCTATCTTTTGAGCACGCCTTTTCAAGGAAAACATCAGAGCTGACAAAGTTGAGTTGTCAGCTACAAACAGACACTGCAAAAAGAGTCTATATCCTTCTCACTTCTTCTCTTGTGAAATCTACAGAAAACCCCTACACATAGTATATGATATTTTTATACAAGCATATTTTAGCACTCACAAAGGCAAGCTCATACACCAGAAGTCCAGCAGAGAGAAGGCAGATGCTGTTAAAACCTTCAGAGAGAGCCCTGATGACATGCCTCAGCTCTGACCTGCAGTCCAGACAGCTACTGCAGCTCTAACCCCTTGTGTTAAATTTATCTCTGTGTCAGCTTCCCTTATTCCTGGACTAGAAGAAGCTGTTGAAGGCCAATTGTAGTCCACTTCTCCACCACTTCTCTGACATTGTACATCACACCTAATTTGCAAGCTCCCCAATTCTGTTATTCCTCTCCTGAGGCTCATTTCAGCAGACTGATGTTGTGCTGCACAATGTACTACCTAGCAACACAGAGTATGCTGTGAACCAAAAGCAATTAAGATCTCATCTAGAACCACCAATCTCATTTCAGAAAAAAAAAAAAAAAGGCATTTCATATTGGAGGCTGCACTTCCAACACATTACTAAGAAAACAGCTATGAGAAACTAAAAATTTGAGGGTGGGATTGAAGCATACATTAACTGAACCTAAATTCAGAGTTTGGGCCTTGCATTTCTCCTGTTACTACAGGAACACAGTTTCAGGAAAACTGTGAAGAAATACTGTAGGTGTGAACTTTTCAGACCCACACTATTCTTACTGCCACTAAATCCATGGCAAGCTGCAATGATCTTGCAGTTTGGTGTGAAAACTGTTGTCTTTTTTTTTTTTTTTAGATGCCACAGATCACACAGGCTTTTAGTAATGGATTCTTTTCATATCACTAGACCATTTTCTGCCCCAAACAAGCTGAAATGAGACAGTTAAAAACAATGAGCCATTCCAGCAGCTCTTCTGCAGGATCAAATATTGGACATGAATATTACCCCGGTTTCCGCAAAGCGACAGCCTGCCATGTCTCACAAGAGACCTGATCTCTATCTGAATACTCACAATTCAACTCTTTAAATTAATTTTATTATTATTATTATTAATATTATTAACACTGAAACATGGGAGTTTTTCTGCAAAAAAATTTGGGCTGACCAGCCACAACTTTTATCCTTTAAGCATGGAAATAACCACTGAAAGTTTATGAGTATTTCAAAAGTATCATGAATAGTCATTAATGCAGAGATCCTTTTTTTCTGACTGTCATTAGAAATTCAAATTCCAACAACTGCTAACCTTACTGCAGCCTCATCTTAAGGGAAAGCAGAGATAGAACTGACTGTCCCCAAAGAGTTATCCAAACAATTCACCTTTAAAAGGTTGTGACATGAAAGTGACAGAGACAGAATATTTTCTAATAAAAGGAACAGAAGGATGAAATCATAAAATATACACAGTGTTTGGCACAATCATTTCTGAGGTAGAGAAAACAATAGGACTTTACTGTATAATTTTGCTAGTCATGGAAGAAAAAGATAGGAAGCACATGCAAATAAGGCACACAGCGTTTTAATTTTTCACACCTAAACCAGGCATTGTGTTCACCAAAACGGGCCAGTCCCAAAGCTTGAGAAGGAAGTTGTGACTAAACTCTTTGCAGTCTCAAGGATGCAAATTGCTGACATGCTCTACTGCCCTTTTACACAAGAAGTTAAGAGATTCTAACTGCAAGAGGAGATACTTAGTACAAGGACCAATAATTTAACTAGCCTCAGGAGGACTTCTCCTCATTTTATATAGGAGGTTATATAGCCCTGCCTGATAAAAACAAGGTACCAGACTTGCACATTATGACACAGGATGAAAATACAGGAAGCAAACTCATCCATATGCATTTTTAGAAAAAGCTAGAAGAAGCCAAGTTTCTCCAGATTTCTGAAGGCTGTTCACAGGTTTCAGATCAGAAAAATACAAGTCATTGATCAATTTTATGATTTTACAATGGAAACATTACAGCTGAGTTAAAACAAAATTTCTATATCAAATATTGGAACTACTGAAGTGAAAGTTCATGGTTACAGTAGGCGAGCACCACTGTTTTCAACACTCTCTTTCCTGTTGCTTCCCTAAGGCAGTTAGGGAATTAATCTGGAAGGTTAAAGCACACATTTTCAGCGTTTCAAGTTGAAAAAAAAAATAAATAAAAAAGAAAAATCACTTGAGTCCTGGACACTCATCAGTAGTCTACATCTGTGTGCTTGGTTAGATTCTCAAAATACTGCCAAATCCATCTACAGTCCAGATGTTTGACAGAGCTTGTCAGCATTTAGCAGCTAGAAGGTCCCATGGCTGAACCTTTACTATCAGCAATTAAAAATACCAGGCTGTGCCTAAGCTGTAATGTTTAAACTTCAGAAGAAAAAGCTAAAACTACTTTTCATAAGTTTGGACTTAAAAAACGTCTGGTGTGGAAAAAGCCTTCCAGAGTCCTCAGAGTACAGGCTCTTTACAAAGCAGTCTATTACCTACTTTGACAGCTCAGGAGGCAATTTATGCAACTGAGGTGCAGAAACGATCCGACAAAGTTGATTCTGACGCAAAAGAAATTAAAATGTAGAGACCTAAAGTCCTGATTGATACAGTGAATTGAAAACAGCAACCAAGTTAGCTGACTCTGCGAGACACTCTGCTTAAACAACACTTCAAGTCATTTTAATAAACATTTTAAGGCATCACCCCACCGGTGAGCAGCAGGAGCCTTGCAAGTGATGCGGAATCTGTTAAAACTCTATTTATATCCTACCTGCAGAGTGACAATATAATCACATTCTAGCTTTGTATTGATGCTCATTACAGAGACAGCATTACATGACCAAAGATAAGACTGACAGTGGGCATAGGCATGCAGCTGGAATCTTAGAAAAGGTAAATAAGATTTGTTCCCCTCAAAACCTTTGCTTTTATTTTAAACTGGGTTATTTAAACCTTGCTTCTGCAAGAGTCCAGATTCTGCTTAATTTTGACAGAAATGTACCTCTACAGTTAGTAAGGTTGATTTTCAGATTAGGGTATAATTTGAATGTGTTTAGAAACTGAGCATAAAATAACTGAACATCCAGAGATCCTATGCAATAGAGACACACAGAACAGGGAAAATATGTACCCTGGAAAAAATCATGTCCATAAAGCTCTTAGGAACTTCAGCCTATAAAAAAAGACTGAAACATCACGCGTAGATCTTTGAGCAACAGAAGACAATACCAAAACTACTTCTCGTGTTATTAAGATCATCAAAAGTAAATCCCTCACGTCACCATTTAGTTAAAAAGTGGCATCATCATGAAACCAATGTTCTATGACCTTACTACCTCAAACCACTTCCATAAACCTTGGTTAAAAATATTGGGAACTGTTTAGAAGGCATAACAGTAAGTTGTGAATCTGCAGCTGTACAACATCCCCATATAGTCAATACAAGGAGATGAAGAATCTTCTAAGAGATAATCCGGAACAGTTACATCAGCCCCTTGCTTTATTGTCTCCTTTGGGAAAACTTTTCTCTTTCCTTCCACTGATTGTGGAAAGTCAAAGGAAATAAAGCAGTACAAAGATGAAAAAAAAAAATTTGTTACTTAAAGACTAAAAAAGTTTTATCTTACAATATCTTCCTTGCCAAATACCAAAACATCAGGACATGAATACACTGGTAGCAACACACATAAATTAGAGATGGCCACAGTTTGACAAGAAGTCTTTGTTTTCCCATCTTGGCCTAATTTTTAAGTTTTTACCTGCATCACAGGTGCTCAGAACACATGGACTTTCCCTGGCAGGGATGATAACCCTTTTGGCAGAGACAATGCTGTCATGACAAGTCCCCAGAGAACAGCATGAGCACAGCACATGACAACATCTAGCAGCTGTGAAAAGTCTGTGTTGGCTAGCTTCTCAGGGTTCAAAGATTTGCTAGTTACAAACAAGCTGTGACTTTCAGGATTAAAGTTTATTATTGCATCTGGTATTTTCTTATGAGAGAGACTTGGAGGACCTCTTGGGTGAAAGGTCTTTCATGTCTGATTGCCAAGATACCTTTTTGTGGTTTGGCTGCCAGGAGCAGTAACTTGAATTTGACTGGTGAATCAATGCTCAGAATTTGTAATTAGTGGACACCTATTTTTGGGGCTAATTTTAAAATTAATGAGCAATTCTCTGCATGGAAGTCAGGAGGAATATCATCAAGTGACTGATTATAATGGTTTTTCCTTCTCATTTCTAACAGCTCTCCCAACAGTACAGTATCTCTAAAATGTCTTTTATAATCCAATATTCACATGAGCACAGACTGTGGATAAGCAAAGTAGGACTTCACAGCAGAATGCAAAGATAGAAGCAGGGTCACGTTTGCCAAAGCTTGTCTCCACCATCAGTGAGGGAAAAAAGAATAATAGCAAGCAAGGAACACATTACAAGTTATTAAAAGAGAAACACAAACATAAAACCAATCATGAAGTTTTACTGTTGATTTCTAACAATACATCAAAGCAGATCTGCAAGCCTATCTGCAGTACAAAAGCCAATCCCACCTATTGTGCTAGCTATTGGTACAAATCTAGTCTTCAGGACGACTGCAGAAGGTGTTGCTATAGGTAGTCTCATGCAGATGATCACTAGAACTCATCTATAATAAACAGTTTTTAATAGATCCCTGTCAGGTGACTGCAGTTTTGTCCCTGTGGAGAGCTGGGACACAGGAAACTAATCTGCTCTACTTCAGCTCACAGGAGCTTTTGCGTCAAGAGAATTTTTAAAAGGGATGCAAATTAAAATTTATGTCTGCTCATCAATGACTCAGACTTCTGCACCAATATGTGCCAAAGACTCCAAGAAACCCAAAAAGGCTATTTAGCAAAAGCATCAAAGTCACATATTCTTGACTTTGAGGAACAGGGTTTATCTTTACAAAAGTAAGAAGAAAAAACCAAAACTACTTTGTGAACAGTCTACACTAAAAAACTGCAACACAAGAAATGCAGTAGGATTGAATGCAGCGTGTATTCTGTGGGATTTAAGTGTCACCTGAAGCTCTCCAGTACTTCATGCACATGCCAGAAGTCACCTGAATACGATGTCACCTGTGAATTGCCTTTATTTGTGGGTAAGAACTGCGAACAGTTGTGAGGCAGAACGCTGCCTCCAGTGTACAGATTTTTTTAACAGGAGCCTTACAACTCTCAGCAACAATGATCTGGTTGCCTCATGAATGTAGG
The DNA here is from genome assembly GCA_008694505.1 of Cyanoderma ruficeps. NCBI lineage: Eukaryota > Metazoa > Chordata > Aves > Passeriformes > Timaliidae > Cyanoderma > Cyanoderma ruficeps. Next base: position 14,416,121 of record VZDJ01007753.1, read on the forward strand.
TAATTCTATAAAAGAAACAGAGCTGCAGATAAATGGAGAAGAAAAGACTGCAAACTTTTCTTTGAAATCTGTCCCTAATTTGCTTGCTTATGGAGGACGAAAAATTAAAATTCAGTACATTAAGTTAAAATCAAATCCTACAGGTTACTTTTCCTAGAGCATTTTGAACTTGAAAATTTGTTGTTGAACCATTTGTCTCCTTTCTCCCTCTCTGCACCCTTCCCAGCGTTCAACAGTACCACCTCTGATTATGCTGCATCCTTTAACTTCTTTTCTTCAGGTCTCTTTCAGCTTTTGGTAGCCTCCCTGTTTGTGTCATGGCAACAAGCATGAGATGCAGGCTCCAGTCAGTTATACAATTGTTCAAGTCACTTCAAATTTCTGGCCCTCCACAGACCTGGAAAGTCACCTTTGGATCCCTTAGTCAATACACATAAAGACTTGCCATGAAGTAACTACGTCTTGAGAGCAGATGCATCCTGAGTGATGCTCAAGCATCAGAAGCCACAGGATCTCAGGTTAATGGAATCTCTGTTTTCACACATGCTGTGTCTTTATTGCATTCCTTCTTCATCTTCCTATTAATATGCAATAGCAAACAGGGGCCTATTGTAATTCGTGAAGTCAGTCAGTCTTCCAACTCTTGATTCATTTGTGTAGGTTTCAACTCCTGTCTCTGTGGGGAACTAAAGACCTTCACTCAATTCTGTATTATTAAACACAAACACATAAATGCTGCCATTTGGTCTGAAAGTGATAATAGCACAGAAACTCAGTTATTTGTGCTGCTGCATAGCAAAGAGTTGTCTTAACAGGTAGACACAAGAGGCTTAGTCAAAGGCTCTGCAGAAATCTAAATTTTCCATTTCCTTCTTTATAGATGTAAACACTTTGGAAAATGGTTTGTTTCACGCCGTAATACATCTCCATCTCCCAGATGGAAGATTTCAGGTTAGACAAGCAAGATGATTGCCTGAAGCATCTGCCAAGATTTCTGTATACCCAGGCCTCCCATAGTTCTCCAAATACCCATGCCAAACAGCTAACTTCACAGTTGCTGGTTGCTGAGTAGGTCATTAGACTAGAAAATAGCTAGACAGACATTCAGCGATCAATTGCTTACAGGAAAACATTTTTGAAGAGCATTCAAACAAGGAATAGGACAACTACTGTCCAGAGGCAAGTAAGAACAAGAGCCTGAAGAAATCATGGGGGCTAAGATGTGTCATGAGGACATACACATTGATAAGAGACGACTCATACGACATCCCAAGATCAAATCAAAATCATATTTTTCCATATTTATATCTGCTGGAACTAAACCAGAAGAATACAAAGAAAGGGGGACAGGTCAGAAACTAAAGCAAAAAACTGACCCATCCAATTTATGCAGATCGTAAGTTCTCCTCTTTGGTCAAAGTACTGTAAAACACATTCCAACAATCTGGCTGCACTCTACAAGTACAGGAGCATTGACAGCAAAATCTTTTGTTTCCCTGAAAGAAACTGGCATAATCATGTCAAGTATAAACCAAAGAGGCCATCCTCAATGTGATGTGTTTCTTAGCATAAATGCAAAGCGAAGTTTAATTTTATTTTGCCTGACTGAAATATACACCTATGTATGTAACCCATTTAAAGAAGGTTTTGAAAGCAGATGCTGGGAAGCTCTAAAGCACTGTATTCCCTACTTACAGTGACATACAATCAGGTCATTTGTTACAAAATCTTAACATGATTTATTATTTTATTAAGGCTACTTTTAGAAAACCAGATCAAGAGGTTGGCTCGATTAGTCAAGAGCCATACAAGCACATTTGAAAAATCAGAGACTTACCACCACACAGGTCTCTGGGAACAATAAGATGATCTCAGACAGAAGAAAACACAAAAACTAAACAACTCCTCAGCTGTTTAAAGGACTCTTATTCTTAAAACAGGTTGGAATTTGTGACACTAGACTTGTTTTCTTAGCTCTGCAATCATGACCCTCTGTATGCCACTTTGCTCTTCTGTTTTCACATGTATGAAATTGATCTACTTATCCTTGGTATCAAGCCACTGATTTGACAGAATTGCTGCAAGTATTAAATTAGTGTTTGAAAAAGTACTTAAATGCTTTCTTGTGGAAAGTGCTGAAAGCAGACAGAGGATTACATGACATTCTCTGCAGCTAACCTGCTTTTAAGGAAATATTAGGGTGGGGATTGCTTCTAGGCAGAGAGCTTCTACATTTAGTTTCAGCCTGAAAGCACTTCAAACATCTGAGCTTGAGGATAAGCCACTCACTGGGGAGATTTAAAATGGAAAGGCTGAGCTGAAAGTACTGTATGGAAGTCCTGCTGGTTGATACTACCATCTTCAGACAAAGTCTTCTATGAAGACTGTGAAGAAAAGACCCAGTAAATTACATTGCAGATATACCTGTAACTATACAAGGTTCAGCTTTCTCTCAAAAGCAACACATGGAAGGAACAGATTAGCTTGCAAAGATCATTACTAAAGTTTAGAGAGAAAGTACAAAGCCCACAGTAAAGTCTTAAGAGAAAAAGTACTTTCACTGCAGCCAGAGTCACTTGAGAGCTTTAAATACCCTGCATTACTTTGCCTCATAATAAAGAGTTCCCTTTCATCAGATGAAACAGCTACTTCTGTGTCCTTGCAGGAACAGAAAAAACATTAAGTAGCCCATTCCACGACAACAATCTCCTAAACAAAACTGATTTTCAAGAGTAAATCAGATATCCCTTTTATTCTTAACAACAGTGGGAAAGTGCAGTTAGGAATACCTCTGATAAATCTGAGAATACAAATCCCACCATGACTGCAGTGTGTTCCTTTCAAAGGAATGATTTTCTCCACCATTCCAAACCTTCTTCAAAGTTTCACTATGAGATAAAGGCTGCTCTGAGCAGAAGGCAAAGTGGTGTAACTCAGCCTGAGCACCCAGCTCAGAGTGTACTAGAACTGCACAACTGACATGATGGCTCACGGGGAAATAGTCTACAAACAACAATGCATTACAACCCTTGTTTGTTCTAATCTAGGAAACTTACTCCATTCATGCAGGAACAGAATGCATGCTTCTGGAACATTTCAGACTGCATCACAGTTTTAAGGTTATAAATGCTGCTTTGGCCAGTCAGAGTAAGTAGTAGAATATTAAGGACTCCCTGTTTTCATCACTCTCTTGCTGTGTATTTTTAGGACAACTCAGTGAGCTTCTTTTCTATTCAGTCTTCTTGCCCATGAAGTAGGATTACCTGTGTTTCCTTTCTCAAAAGTCATAGGATTCAACACTTAGAGAAGACTTGCAACAATGCTTTAAGCAAAGCACACACAGAAATGGCCATATCTTTCTTCTTCTAAAGACACCTGCAGTTTGTGTGCTTAGGACTAGGCAGAAAGGGGGCTGGGACATGAAGGGCTGTGACAGCCATACTCTGCACAGCTCTGCTGCACACAGGAAGAGGAGAACTCAGATGGAAAGAGTCTCTTTCCATCTGAAGTGTCAGCTTTACTATGCACAAAGCATTTACAGAAATCTCCCCAGGAAGTGCCAGGAGAAAAAAAATGAATTTAACTCTACCCTTAAGAGTTTGTAAATTGAGAGTTTATTAAAAATGAACAATTAATATGCAAATACCAAGGCAATTTTGTTCCCAATCTGCTGTGGCTGATAAGACAATCTACAGGGCACCTTGTCACTAACTGAGGTTCATCTTTATACTGTGAACATTTCCTTTGTATCAGTCTTAAGATCTCTCTGCAGTCTGGTAAATTCAGAGAAGATGCCAAAGGAAGGAAAATTAGACAATTACATGAGGATTAGTCAACCAACTAGTTCCTGCCTCCACTTTGCTGTTCTAAACGTCTTTAGCCAAACTAAGGCAGCTTCTCTGCCTATATGCAACTCTTTATCTACTACAGATTCCAGTGGCTATATTAATACTGGCGATGTATTCAAATGTTACTTTGGAAAGATTAACAAAAAAAAAATCTAATAGAGTCCTTCAGTGACAATGACACAATCCATGGAGGTGACTGACACACCAGAAATTTATTCAGGTTAGAAAAGGAGGTGAATGATGGGCTTTGAAGGACATGCCCTTTTTTAGGCAGTGTATACTTGAAGAGATTAAGTTACCTGACACAAGAAAGAATCACAACAATTTTATCCAAGTAAAGGATTTTACAAGTTTCTCTCACATAGTTGAAGTTCATACTTCACATGAGTAATACCAAGTAATCAGTCTTACTTGTAGGAGAAAAAGATAGCCATCTTTCACTGAGGAGGAAAGAGTGTCATGAAGGAGAGAGATAATACAACAGTATAGCTATGAAAGAAAACAGTCTGCTAATCCTGATGAACAGTGTATTCCCTTTAAGAGAATTCAACACAATTATGCTGGATTGGCTGCCATTGTTCCGCCTGAGCCCAGGCTGAAACACAATGAACATGAGGACAGGGCCAAACTCTACCCTGGGTTACGCAGATTCAATGTCCACCAAGTAGGCAAAATTAATACATTGCCCATAGTCCTGTTTCATCTGGACAGGCACACAACTCTTCTTCTGATGGCACACCCTTACACACAGGAGTTTTGCTGCTCTGTTTTTCTGGACTGAGGGGTCATTCCAAGTATGAGCATGCATTTAAGATTGCCCTAGAGCCTAGTTACTCAAGAAATTAATTTCTACTAAAAGGGGTCTGAAGCACTGGAAACAAGCATCAATTCACTTGTGAAACTTGCTATATTGGACAAGCTGTGATTTAGTTTAAGACTATGAGTTAAGATTGGGAAGTAAGATAAAAAAAGATAATTAATACATGAGACTCCTTTCAACTTCAACTTCTGTTTTCTAGACTATTTTAAGAAAGTTTTCCAAGGCCTTTATTTATTTTCTCCTAGTGGTAGAAGTCATTCAATGCCCAAAAGCATAATCAGATTGTTTGAAGAAGTAAAAAAAAAACAAAAAAAACCCAAAAGCAAAAAACAAATAAACAAACAAAAAAGAGAGAAGCCTGTCTTTGGGCAAGGATCTCTCTTATTTCTGATATTGGGAACGCATACACATACATGATCATAAGCACACATTCATTTCAAGGTGGAAAAAATCCATCTGTGTGTGTTGATCAGGCTTTATCATTCTCATGAACACATTCATGCCACTTTACAAAGATGGGGCACCCACTGTAACACATTGTCATTCTTTCACTGAAAAGCGACAATTCAAATAATTGTGCTCCTTGTGCCTGTGGCTCAACAACCAGAGCCAGCAGCTCAAAGGAGACAGAACAATAGCACAACACAGTGAAGAAACTTGTTCTCTCATCTTGAGCTTTTTCCATTGATCCAAAACCCTTTGGAAAGTAATAAGAGTGAATTTATTAAAGACAATAAAGTAGTTCATGGGATAATGGCAATGCTTTAGTGCTACAACTCAATAATGAGAGCAACAATCAGCAAGCAGATCAGATTTTCCACACAGTGCTAACTAATTAATAGGAGAAAGACAGGAAGGAAAGAAAACCTACACACAAAATGCAAAACAAAAACATCTGAGACACTGCACCATCTCTGAAATGCTATTTCAGTCGTGGCTTACTCTAACAAGGTCTATACAGAATAAACACCAGACAAAGGAGGTGTGGCAAAGAAGGAATTTCACATAGCTCTCCCCAGATCCATTATTGTTTGTACAGGGTATCAACAAACAGAGAAGTTCTCAACAGGGAGGAAGCAACCACTCTGCTAGTTGGCAGGCACATTTTTACTTCACATTTTCTTCCTGAAGAAGCACTCAAAAAGCCTCTAAATGTTGACCAAAATAGCCATGCTTTCTGTCTCAAGGAACACAGAAAACATTTACAGATATGACACAACAAAAAAAGCAATAAAGACAGAGACAGAAAGACCAAGAGCAGCAGCAACAATACCTGCTGAATTTTCAGCAAAGGTTAATATATAGAGTGCCAGAGTACTTCTCTTTTTGTTTCCTTAAGCGATAAACTGAATGAATAAACACCAACCCCAAAATTAAGTGGCTGTGTTCAGGTAGCCATCCTGGAGGAGGATTATGAATAGCTCAGCTTCCCCACTTCACCATTCATACGACTCCCCAAATCTACCATATCTGTCATAACAGATGCATTGCAATATCTGAACACGGCACATTGTGTGACAAGAAATGCTACAGATCAAATCACCTTGAACAAATCTGTAAATTCAAGATTTCCTATGAGAAAAGGCCTGGCCCCACAAAAGCTACTCATCTATTTCTATGCATTAGACAGCCTGGCACTGCATCTGCACTCTGCTTCATCTCCCCCTTTTTCTCCCTCCCTAATACTTCACTGCAGACAGAAATGAGTCAGTACGATATTGCAGCCTATGGCTATGACTAGCATCTTTGGACTGTTTTTGTTCTTTGATGCTATGAATGTATTTGATATCCACAACCAAAGCTGTAATTGAATTTGAGGGGGGAGGAAAAGGTCTATTTTCTTTGCCTGCTGCAATGGTATCTGAAACCAACAACAATAATGTGCCAGCACAAAACACAAGAATGACAATCATATCTGACACCATTTTCCAAGCCAAGATGATGACGAGTGGATGAACAAATCAGTCTGGACACTCTCATGCTGCAGCATTAACAAACACCACAAGGGTCTAATGTTTCATGACCCAAGAATCAGCTGAGGGATAGACATGATGACTTCTAAGTCTTTTCCACCTTTAACACTATTTCATTAAAATCACAAAATCAAACACCTGCCTTGGACTTGCAAACTAACTCTGTGAGGTTACCACTTGCATGAAATCTGTCAGAGAGTTACACAGTCCTTTCACACAGGGACTGTTTGCCTTGCAAATCATATACTCATTCACAGAAAGGAGGAGCCACAGGAAGAAAACATCATGAGGTGAGGTGGCAAGGAAAATATGTTGATTGTGCTTCATTAGTATACAACCAGATTTAAGTATTTCTTTCCCAGAATTAAAATGCAGTGAGTACTCATCTGAATCATACCACTCTGTTTCTGCTGCAACTCTGTTGAAGTCAAATTTGACATCACCCTAAAGTTCTTGAAGTGTCATGGTCACCCACCAAAAAAAGGATTAGAAATGGATTTCTACCAAAGCAATATGGGTCACACCAATCTGAGAATTGGTAGAGCCAGTCTTAATTGAAGAAACACTGGATCACTTTAAGATTCAGAAGTTAGCAAAGTTTGTCTGGAAGGTGCACAGTAACTTCCCACTGTGCAGGGTGACATCTTGTACTAGGGCCAGGATTTCACTTCATTCAAAACTGGAGTTGCACCATTTCACTTTTTTCCCTTGATCTGAGACCACCAACATTCATATTGCTACTCTGAACACAAAGAATACAATCAAACAATACCCAAAACATTAGGAAGCAATACTAGTACACTCTCATAATATTCCTGTTTTCTGTGCTTCTTCGCAGCCTGCTGGCCTTGTACATTGACCCTTATACAGCTTATCCACTCTAGCACCAGCTGATGCCAAGTTCTTCCTCAACAAACGTCAGATCACAACAGCTACCTGTTGAGGTTTTGGGTTAGGTCTTTCTTTGTTTGGGGGGCAAGGGAAGGGGGAGTGGCAACATCTGTTGATACTAAAAATGCATGAGAGAATCACACCAATGTAATGGGTTTCCCTGCCTTGAGAAGATAAGATTCGGGGAAAGGGTCCCACCACCACTTGGTAGTGCTGCTTCTAGCCTAGGGTAACATACCCCAAAGACAGTTTCTGGTTCCCAGCTAGATCATAATCTGTAGGAGCTGGATAATTACTGGAGTGGAAACAAAGAATTCCCTCCCTCCACAACAGGCTACAACCATTGCCTTCCTGCACTCGTATTGTCCTAGAACTTGACCTTATAATAATCTGAATGAACAAGAGTACAACCAGCCTCCATTACTGATCAAAGTTTTCATCAGCCAAGATTATTTGCAATTGTTCTCATTTAAAGTATTGGACTTTACCTGCAACTTTGACCTCTTGTTTAAACTATACTAAGCTTAATTACTGTGTGTGTGCTACCAGAATATGCTTTAATTTTCTTACATTTGTTCTCATTGTGTGGGCAATAGTATGTTTCTCCAGAGACACAGGGAACTTGTAAAAGTAGAAAAATAACCCACCTCCTGTTTCTCCACCCACACCTGCAGAGCTGCCTACAAGTAAAAGGCTTAACATCACAGACACACTGTTTCTGTATATGTAACAATTTGAAGAAGTATCATCAACCAGTATCATCAAATATTAGCATGAAAGAGAGCAAAAATAGATAACTTTGTAAAATTATATGCTGCCTATGGTATCTAACAACACAGCCTAGAGGAAAAGAGTAGAGACCAGGGTCACTTATTGAACTCCAAGATATGGTTTATCCTGCACATACTCATAGAGTTTAACTAGCATTACAAATGATCCCTGGAACAAAGACCAAAATACACCAATGCTTCTTGCTGTAGTGAAAGCTGCCAACCCTTTGAAGGCCTTCTGTCTAGTTGTGTTCACTGACAATAGTGTACAGAACAGCATGGTCTACCTCTGTGCATGCCAGATCCACAGCGTATCTATCTCACGGGCACTGAAGATAACCAAAAAGAAAGAAGAAAAATGCTGTTTTGGCTCACTATTTCTCAAGATTGGAGGGGGAACTGAGACCAGAGAAAGAAAAAAAAAATTGAGTATCACCCCACAAATCAGGGGGCACAGACTCAGTACCTGCATTGCTGAATCAGCATGAGCTAGGATAAAGTACCCTTATCAGAGTGAAGACTTCAGCATGGCTGCTTTATAATACAAAAAAACAGCCCAAGCCTCTGCTCTCACTGTGGGGCAAGATTACATTATCCATAGGCTTCTGAGCAAAAGCAATAAAGTGCTGTGTAAAGAAGCACTATTCTAGCCTATACAGTCAAACAAAATACAACAAGGTCTCACAGTGCTAGAGTCAACCTAGGAAAACTTTAGGATCACAAAACTGCCAGGTGACAGATGTTAGGAAGAAACTGAATGACAGGAGCATCAGAGCTCTCACACTGCTCTGTTACAAGTGCCTCTTTGCACTATTTGGATTTAAATGCAGGGTTGGCAGGCTGGATTTATTTTCATGTTATTTGAAGTTAAAAATTTAGTACAGCTGTCAAAGTAGCAGAGCCCTAGCACAACAGCTGGCTGAGGATAAGCTACAAACAGAATCGAAGCAAGAGAATTTGACCATATAATTTATAAAAATAAATATAATTTATAAGTAGTAAGTTTGTTATCTTTTACCTTCAAGAAACCTTGTGAAGAAAGAGGGTGCCAAACAACAGCCTAATGTACAGCTCCATGACCACATGGTAATGTTCTGAGAACTGCAAAGATGAACGTTCTGGACAGGGCAAAGCATTTCACACTGTCCCACATGACATTCTTGTCTCAGATTGGAGAGGTATGGGCTGATTTGACAGATGGATGATTCAGTGGACAAGCAACTGGTGGGATGGTCTCACCCAAAGAGTTGTGGCCCATGGCTCCATGTCCAGGTGGAGACCAGTGACAAGTGGCATTCCCCAGGGGTTGTGTTGGGGCCAGCACTGTTAAACACCTTTGTCACTGACATGGACAGTGGCACTGAGCACACCCTCAGCACGGCTGCTGACAGCACCAGGCTGTGTGCTGTGACTGACACTCTGGAGGGAAGGGATGACTTCCAGAGGAATCTTGGCAGGCTTGAGAGATGGGTCTGTGTGAACCTCATGAAGTTCAATACAGCCAAATGCAAGGCTCTGCACGTGGCTTGGGGCAATCCCAAGTGCAAACACATGCTTGTCAGGAAACGGATTGCTAACAGCTCTGAGAAGAAGAACTGGGGGGGACTGGTGGTTGAGAGGCTCAACATGACCTGGCAATGGGCTCCTGCAGCCCAGAGAGCCAACCATATCCTGGGCTGCACCAAAAGTAGTGTGGACAGCAGGTTGAGGGAGATGAGTCTGCTTTTCTACTCCACTTTGGTGAGACCTCTCCTGAAGTGCTGCATCCAGCTTTGGGGTCTCCAGCATAAGAAGGGCATAGACCTGTTGGAGCAAGTCCAGAGGAGGGCATGAAAGATGATGAAAAAGGCTGGAGGACAGGTTGAGAGAGTTGGGGTTATTCAGCCTGGAGGAGAGAAGGCTCTGAGGGATCTTATAGCAACCTTCCAGTACCTTAAAGGAGGTCTTGAAGAAAGCTGTAGAGGAACTTCTACAAAGGCATGTAGTTATAAGGATAAGGGGAATGTCTTTAAACTGAAATAGGGTAGGCTTATTTTAAACATTAAGAAGAAAATTTTTGCTATGTGGGTGGTGAGATACTGAGACATCCAAGACAAGCTGCAGATGCCCCATCCTTGGAAGAGTTCAAAACCAGGCTGGATGGAGCTTAAAGCAACCTAGTCTAGTGGAAGAACCATCACACACATGCTGACTTACTGGGGCCAAGTAGTCAATAATCCTGCTTATCTACATAAATAGAAGCCTTACCATTAGAGCATAACATCATCTGAATGGTTTCAAATGTGCTAACAGTGATGAAAATCAAGGGGTTTGATATGCCACATTCACTCAGCTACACATCTTCAAGAATATTTTTTGAGGGCATACTAGAATGCCAACATCCTTCTGTCTTCAGGCTACTAAAACTGTCAATTTGGCTTCACAACCCAAAGCCATACTACAAATGAGGTGACTTATGAAAGCAATGCTATACCTCCAAAAAAATCACCAGGAAAATAGACATGGGAATGTTATCACTTTCAGAGGTCACAACCTCCATTACAAGGCTCAGCCAGCATGTGTGTGTGTATCTTATATCACAATCCAGCTCAAACTCACCTTTTTCAGCAGCTTAAGACAGTGAAGTGGACTGAAGCAGCTAAAAAAAGGGATGCACTTCCATTATTTTCTACCATAGTGATGGTGACAGCAAAACAAAATGGTGGTAGTTGCTGCTCCTAAACGCATCAGATCTTAACATTTTCTTAAGAGCTAAGCACACTGCTTAAGATAACAGTTTAACAGTTGTCTATTTTGATTTTAAAGAGAATTGCTGTACAAGCAGAACTGGGAAAGCTAATGGGAAGGAAGAAACGAAAGTTATATATTTAAACCGTATTTATATACACTAAACAAAATAACTTCAAAAGACTTCCAGAAGAACACCATTATAGCATTCCCTGCCTAAGTTATCCTCCAACACGCCTGAGACATGGTGAAGTGTTACTTTGAAATTAAGAGCAGCTTTCTCACATGTCCAAAGTACACTATGGCCTAGCAATGCTTGACCTGCTGCAATAGTATATTGATTTATTATTCTGAAATCAAAATGGTATATTAACACCAAATAGACATTGTGAAATGAATCCTCTTGTTACATGGAGTGACCAAAGGAACCATCAAATAAGATCTCCAAAAGGAAATTTAATTCAGCCAACAATACAAGTGGGGGAAATGTACCAACTTGGAACCATGTGGATTCACTTTTAGAACGTGGCAGCAGAGTTAATCACACAAAAGAATCATTGTTCTGGATTGTTATTGTGTGAGAGAAAGAAAAGGTTTTCCCTTTTCCTTTCTGCCAATCACACATAATACAGTTTTATACAATGGAATAATTTGCTTCCTTTTGCCCATGAAGTGGTCACTACCCTTTATTTTTGCACCTATTCAATATGATGTTTGCGCTCAGATAGTTTTTTCTTTAACCTAACAAAGCATATATTTCTACCATTCTGTATGTGCATTTTTAACATATATGTATTTGTAGTTAGAAGTGCATACAGAGTATTGTTTTACAACCTCTATACACTCCCAGTAAAGCAGAAAGGCAGTCACCTGTAGACAAGAGACTTATTCACAAATAGCACTTCTTTGCTGCTGCTCTCAATAACATCTTTCACAACAACAAAATCCATAAAATGAAAGGAGGGATAATCATCATAGCAGGAGAATTCACAAGTTAGTTACATGTCTCTGTAATTATCAATTCAGAGCCTTCCTGACTGTGTCCAGCTTCCGCACTTTAGAAGTTGTTTCTACTTTAAAAGACACGCACATTTATTTTGTTCACGACACCAAAATTCCAGGGTTTTTTGAACCACTGGTTAGTATACCCTAAGCATTAAACACCTGACAGACAGTATCAGAATTCAGTTTCAAGGCAACACTCACCACCCTTTGCTGTGACTAGAGTTTAATTTCTTTTTGGCAATTTATTCACTAGGGAGTTTCTGCTTTGTTTTTTCTCTTCTACCAATTTTTGTAGGTTTCAGCAAACAGGGGAATTAGGCATTCTGTACAGGATAAATTAGGAACCTGATGACCAGTTACTGAGAATTTGCCTTGAATTTCAGTGGGCATGGTTGCTGGAGTCAGGCAGATAAACACACCCAATGAACAAATGAAAGAGTTCCTCACCCTCTTCTCCTGTACAAAAGCAAGGGGCAAAGAACATCAGCAAATTCAAGACATATAAATGTTCTATCATTATTTGACAAGTGTGTGCTGTTTCAATATTCCCTAGATGTCAGTTTATCCAAGCTCATTATGACAAACTCAAAATCAAAATGGAAGTACAAACATTCTGCATATTTATTTCCTGCAAGACACTAGTTGTGTAAAACGGCCAGAGGAATGCAAAAAGATACCTGAAATTTGAGAGTGCTGTTCCTAAATACCACTAGCATTTTAAAAGAGACAGCCAAAAGAGCTAGAATGGTTGGCAGTGACAAGTAGGTACCATCCCCTTTGCTGCAACACAGGGGCATTTTTTTCTCCAAAATATCCTTGGGAAGCTAAGGAGAAATGACAGAGAGTCTGCACTCTTGGGTGTGCTACTCTTCATGCAAGGGATGGAAAGGTGTTGAATGATAAAGGGCACCAGAAAAAATCCCTGTTCCATATCAAAGGAAAGCAGATGAGCCCCATGCCAGAAAAGCCAGATTGTAAGGCACAGAGCTGCACTCTGGGACCACTTGAAAACAAACCTGGTAGCAACTGTGATTCACACGAGCACATATGCTTGTTTTGCTGTTGGAATCTCAGTTAAGAACTCCATAATCCTAAAGAAAGAACTCTAAAAGAAGGAATAAGACAAACAATAAAATAAAAATATCATTTTCATCTGTAAAAAGCAAAATATTGCATGTGTTAAAGGGCTGCATAAACAGACATCATCTAACAGAATGGTGAGCAACCAAGCAGGAAAACTAACTTCTAGTACCTGGTGCATCAAATGTTTGTAAAGACCTTGAAAGACCTCTTTTCTACATCCAGGCTGTTAGCTTCAGAGATGAAACCCTTACTCATGTTTTCAGAAAAAAAATTAAGAGATTTCTGAGCTATAGGATTAAATTATTTAAGCATGTTTCATCAGATTTCTCATGGCATGATAAACTGAAATCTGTTAATAAAAAAAAATATTAGGACATTCTCTACAACCTATGTTGAAAACAACAGATCACAGTGATAAAAAACATAAGCAGAAAACAACTTTCTCCAAATGTTACTGTTCTTGTATTTCTTGCAATCTGTAACATAACAAGGTGAATTAAGGACAAAGTAGCAGTTCCTCTGTTTTGCTCATGGGAAACATAACTTCAAACCATCATTTTAAATGCAGATTTCAAATATATATTATTTAATACACCAGCAACACACTGCACCTTACAACAGTGCTGCTCTTATTAATGAAGTTTGCAGTGCTTTAAGAAAAATGTGAAGAGAAGTGCTTTCAGCAGAATTATTGAACATTAAAAATTAAGGAATCAAAAAGGAAGCACAGCTCAGCATACTTGTGATAAACATATTTCTCATTTAAACAGATCCAAAACAGGATCCTACCCTTAAAGCTGGTAATAGATAACTACAATGTGTGAACAGCATCACTCATCAGTGTTTAGCCACCTTCTCTTTTTGCACTCATGATGTTCAAAAAAAAAAGGCATGGGGGAAGGGGAACGGGGGAAGAAGGTGAGCACCAACTATTTATGGATCAGCCACAACTGATTTAATCCAAATGGTTTTTGAACAAAGATGTATTAGAAAATCCAAAAATTCAAGTAACTTATTAAAGAAAGTTTCTTCTTTCCCTTCCCTAACAAACTACTGCCATCTCTTTACCTCTCTCCAGCTGGACTGCAGATCTCATGAGGAGCCATAACAAATTAGTTCATGGCTGTGTAAGCTTCTGCTTCATTACACAGCATAATGATAATTCAGGGAAGAAACTCCAGCCCTGCTCTCTTTACATCCCCTCTAACTCCCTATAGGAAGCACTGTCTGCTAGTGATTTTGTTAATGGGTAGCAAGTTTATCTGATGTTCAGTCTTTTATTAAAACTTCCTAATTGCTTTTAATTTTTAAAATCAATTGAAAAAGATTGATGGCTAAAAGGGGAAAAAAAGTCAGGAGAAAAAGTCTTTCTCATTCCAAGGGCAACACATGCAACTAGGAATACTGCCTCAAAAAGAGCCCAGTACTTCTGTGTGCATTCAGACAGGCCACAGCTCTAATGATGGTGAGTAGAGCTCCTAATGTGTCAGCATGGAGAATCCTAGAGACTGAACAAAATCACAATTTTGTTGCAGAGTTAATACTGCAATTCCAGCTTACATCTTAGAGATCTAAAAAAGGCCATGAGTGTATCTCTCAGGCTGGTTTAAGTGTGTGATGCTATCTTTCAGCACCAGTTGGTATCATTGCCTGCCAGGCTGTAATTAAGTTCTGACCCAAAACTGTGTTTTAAGAAGGACAGATTTCACTGCCCCCTAAAATGTAACAAGGTGCAGAAGCCACCACCAAGTTATTGACAGAGTGCTACTGATGTCTCAAATGCTGCACCATCTCAGAAGGACCAGTCTACAATGGCAGGAGAGGCAGCTAACACACGATGCACTTACTCAGGGCTTTTGAATCAGTGATAAACACACACCATTCCCCAAGGAGTACTGCAAATGTATATATATAGCATGTGGCTAAATATCTGCAACAGAGATTGCAACTCTTCAGCTGAGAAATATCAAGAGTTTCACAGTCAGGAGGAGATCTCATACAGCTTCATTCTTGTTTGCTGATGAACACTCTTGGTTCTCAGCTACTGGGGCAGAGAACCATTTCCCAAGCTTTCCTTTTCAGTATCTCTACAGGGAAATAACTTAGTTTGAGAACCAATATTTCTATCAGCTTCCTCATTTTTGAAGAGCCACAGCCATTGCTCTGCAAGCCTATTGCAACTACATGTAAAGCTGCCTTACAATGCCTGCATTAGAACCTCTAAGTTGCTTTGGCCTCAGTTTTCTTAACTGAGGGAAGAAAAAGACCTGAAGCCAGCATGACCATCTCTAACCTTCCTTGAAAATCTGCTACTCATGCAACATTTTCTAATATATCTTTTTATTTCCACTTGTAGATAGTTGAGTTTATAGTTCTCAGTCCCACTAATGAGAAAACAATTTTAGTTATTCATACCCACAAGAGAATTTGTAAAACACTGCACATCTGACTTGAGTCAAACAAAAATCCCAGAGCTCTCACAGATGTTTGACTAGTCATGCCAGAAAATATTTTCTCATTTCCCAATATGACCTAAAAGTTCCTTTTTGCAATATTCCATATTCAATAGCTGCAGATGACTCTTAGCTTACAACTATTTGAGAAACACATCAAGGTGCTCAGTTTTCGGTAACTTTCAGACCATGTAATGTTGCATCAAAAAGCAGCTTTACAATAGACCCTGGTTTGGTCACTTCACAGTCCCACAGTTATGGCACCAGCTACACTGCTCTGCATTGCTTCTGCCAGGAAGGAAAACAAGGAATAGAAAGGAGGCAGGATGGTAAGTGCCACATGTCTTCTGTCTAGTACTTTTCAAAGGTTCTCAGTTTAGAAAATAAATAATTAATAAATTTAATTTATTAAAGCAGTATTTATTTAAGTAATAATGACCTTAAAATCTCTCCAGATCTTTATTAGTACAAAACTCTATTGTCTCCATATAGATGGAAATTGTGGAACCACTTTCGGTACAACATATTTAAATATCACAGTTTCTGTTTGCTTTAATTTTTAAACTAGAGCAACCACATCTACTTTATTTTTCAACCAAGAAGTGGACAAATGAACACAGCCACCTACCGTATGAATTTCTGAGGCTAAATTTGCAACACGGGATCTTAAATGATGGACAAAATCAGAAAGCATGACACAGACCAAGAAAACTGAAGAAACAAGAACATCCTGTTTTCTTTGGTAAAACAATGTTCAGAGTCCCTCTGAGTTCTCTGACCCTTATTCATACATAGAGACTGCATTTTTTCCCAGTAATTGCTCTTTGAGATTACACGAAAAGTCCATGAAGCCAGAGAAAAAGTGATAGGACACAGCAAATGAAGCATGAGTCATTATTGTCTGCCATCACTCAAGCACATGAATGTGAATGCTGGCACAAGCCTAGACATTAAATGCACTGATGACACTGACTCATAGGGTGCAGCAGTTAACTATCAATGTAGTCATCATCCTCTCCGTACTTCAAGCTTCAAGTGCACTCTGTAATAATGAGATTTTTCATGCTCTAGACAAATTCAGCAGTGGAAGGCCTAAGGCTTCACATCAATTCGGTTTGTGTCAATGGCTTAAAGAAAAAAAAAAGAGACCTACCAAGTTTCAAATCCTTTAAGTGTGAAAGAAAAAAAAAATTGCAGTTTATTGTATCTTTCACACTTCCAAACCCATTATGGAAATAGAACCAAATAAAGTGAGGAGAGGAAGAGAGGGGGAGAGGAAATGTTAAAAACAGCTCCTTCTGCTCTGGGAAAAAGCCAGTAAAATACACAAACAAACAAAAACAAAAAACCAAAACAACCACCTCTTCCTTAATATTACCTCATCCTGAAATGAAGCAAAGGAGAGATTCCATTCTAAAACAGATCAAGACAAGTGAGGTTATAATAATAAATAAAAGTGAAGTTGAGGGAAACAAACGTGGGTATAGGGCTGCATGTATGCAACGAATGTACAGCAATCTCAGAAACACGCTTTCGCCTGATGCAATAGCTAAAGGAAAAATAATATTTTTCTAAGATGAGAAAGAGGAAACAAAGGGTAAAATACTGATGCTTTTCAAGTCAGCAGAATTTTTGAAATCAACTTCAAATGAATTGATTATTTAACCTGAAGAGAAGCTAAAATTAATATTTAAACTCATTAGCATGAAAAACGCTGTAACCATTTCTTTGGAAAACTCTGGTAACAAATTCTGGCTCAATGAAAATTGCTACAATCTCCTCTATCACAACTCATTAAAGATCGAAGTGTCTGTAATTGAACCATAAACCTCCTTTGTTCTAAGAGAGACTAACTGAATAAAACAAAACTGTAGATATTTACAGTGATATACTTAGCAGTAGCAAAACAAAATATAATTTCGAAGCAATATTATAATGATCTCTTTAAAATCCTCATCAGGAAAAAAATGGAAAGAAAGTATGAAGAACAAAGAGGAATGGCTCTAAAACTTGGAGTCCTTGTGTTCCAGTCACAAGTTCTTGAGGATAACTGATACAATTAATAATCAATGAATAAATAACCTTTGGGAAAGAGGAATTATAGTCTCTACTTGGACAGTACCCATGATACTCTGAAGACTACTTTAATCTAAATTAACACAAGCTTCCCAAGAAACTCTCTGAAGATCATCTTCTAATTTTGAGTCACCGAGGTTACCCAGTGAATCAGAACTAAAACAAGAAGACAGAAAGATGAGTTCTACAGAGCAACACAATAGTAATGTCTGGGGAGGGCTCTGGGAGATTGTCTGCAACTAATAATTTTTACAAAATTGAGTGAGGTTCCTGGTAACTCTTTGAAAATAATAATACAAAATTTCTCATCTCTCTCTACAGTTGGAATCAAGTTCCTGACCTTTGGCTTTTCAACAGTGAGTACAGGTTACTCTTCGCCTTCTGAATTTGCTGTGTAACAAGCAGAAGGTTTCAAATCGATGGCAGGCACATGGCACTGCATGCTCCAAACATAAGTTCATTTATACTGACAAGCAAATTTCCTTCCACCTCATGCTGATGAGTATTTGAAGGATCTACTCTCTCTTACCAATGTGTCAGGTAAGGGAGCAACTCAGGCAACAGCCAGAAGACAAACCTTTCCAAGGTTCCAAATGCAACTCATTATGCATTTGTTAAGAGGATGCAAGTGGAGTACAGTGGGACACAGAAGGGCACAAGAAGGCAGGGACTGGGAAAAACAACAACTACTTCACAAACTGGCAAACTTTTGCATAACTTCATAGCACTGAGCCCCTGCATGAGACCAAGAAACACCAACTGAAGCACCACAGCACTGATAACTTTTGCTCTTTGCTTGAACAAGCAGTAAGCACAATGAGAAAACTCCTCATACCACTCACCATTATAAAGTCCTTTGAAAATAACAGAGAGGCCAGAGTAGGTAGAGCTGCTCTCAAGCAGCTCCCTTTTTAGTTTTCTGATTAAACTCAAGGGGTGGTTGTGCCAATTGTTCCTTTGTCCTGAAGAATCTCTCCTGAAGACAGAGAAGGATCTCACTGTGGTTGAGCACTGTCAGGAAAGTTCATGAAGAGACTGGGGGTGTGGGATGATCAGAATGCTGATGTCCTCATGCTCTCTACTGCCACTTCCAAAAGCACTGAAATTCAGGAACAGAGTTGTCTTGTCTGGTAGGACATGGAACTTGAAGGACTAACTAGTGACACTAGATGAGCTAGATGAAGCTGCTAGAAGGGTAGATATAGCACACTGTTGATCAAAGGCTGACTGCTTTACATAACATAGGCAACCAAGTGTTTTGGGGAAGTAAAGAGTCCTGAACAAAGGTCATGTTTATCTTACAAAACAGAGTTTTATACACAAGGATCCCTCCCGCAAAAAGAATTAGCTCTGAGCTTTAGGTTTCAAACATTCTCACTTCTGACATGTAAAACAAAGATTTCATTTCTTGTATCCAACAACTCCAACACAACACATACAATGAAACAAATTAAAGGTACAACTCAAGTAAGTTGCTACATGTCAATGGCCCCAAACTTTACGATAGCATTTCTGAGAGGCAAAATATCGATTTCCTCCTGTCAACACAGATGGGCAAAAAGCCCTTCCGCAGATATTCCCTATTATTTCTGTAAAAACTTCTCTTTGCTCTCCTTATAGTGAGAGGGTCATAGCCTCCCTGTGGAGATACCTTTATGTTCTGTGTAAAATTGAAACAGGGAGCCTAATAGGTCTTGTTAGAGATTAAACAGGCACACTGATACCTAGTTGAAATTGAACTTAACATCTCAGGTTGCTCACGTCAATTTTCTGAAACATGGTGAAAAAAGGTAATTGTCAATTAATGAACCATTGACTTGGGGTTGGTAGAAATCAATAACATGAAACAATATGAAAGTATACAACCTTAATCAGTATTCTGCAACAAAAAGGCTTTTAGACAGACACAGAGTAATTGGCTGTTCCTTTGCGGCCCATCCTCTAAGCTATACAATTGTCCAATTAAAACATAACATCAGTAGCAAAACAATTGTTTGTTTTGTGGTTTGGGGTTTTTCATTTGCACTAGGCTACATTTGTTAATCAAAAGTTGCAGACTCTGAAAGAGCATGAATAGAAGGGTAAAACATGAATCAAATCCAAGGGATCAAATTCAGGTCAGATACCACAGTTAAGAACCCAAGCCTCACAATTCACTATCCCTCTAATTATATGTAGAGGCTTGACAATAGAATTCACATCTCTCGGGTTCCACCAGAAACATAACATTGCTCAAGTAGAAATTTCTGTTGTAAAATCCTCTCAGGACAACTTCACATCTTTCACAGAAGAAACAACACCAGTTTCAGATTAAACTCATTTCCACCAAACAGTAAGCATCCACGTAGTCTTACAAAACCTAGAAAAAATACCAAGAGTTCTTGAAGAAGATCAGAAAGGTTAGATGTGCACTAGAGAAAGTATGTTCAGGAAAACTTCTCTAGTCCTTTTCCCCTCCTCATGATTTATGGCAAAATGAAAGGATTGTATCAAAATTGTCCCACTATGTTGCAAGAGCAACAGAAATCTCAGAATGGAAGTTAAAAACCTGCTGCAAACCGTGTGCCCAGAGGTACTAAAATAAAGGTCAACATTTCCTTACCTAGACCTATCCTTGTTTATTATTGACTAATGCATTCTGAGACTAATTTTGCCTACTTGAAAATTTTATAATACAAGGTAAGATAAAAAATGTATTACATACTTGCACTGCATACTGGCCACTAATAATAGAGCAAATTATAGGGGGGTTGGATGGGTTTTAAATGATAAGTGATTACACTGCTATCTCTAGGACGGGCAAGATGCCCATGATAGAAATAATTAATGTTGGAAAAGACCTCCATGATCATCAAGTCCAACCTTTGACTGAACCCTCCCATGTCAACGAAACCATAGCACTAAATGCCACATTTCTTGTATATTTCCAGGGATGGTGACTCCATCACCTCTCCAACCCATTCTAATCCTTAAATCCCTTTACAGTGAAGAAATTTTTCCTGATGTTCGACTTGAACCTCTCGGGGCACAGCTTGAAACCATTTTCTCTTGTCCTATCACTAGTTGCCTGGGAGAAAAGGCTGACTCCTCCCATAAAATATGATCTTTTAGATCATAATCCATCCAAACATGCACATGTTTTAACAGCTTGAGGGGAAATAATGAATCATTTAAGACAGTAAAGAAGTGATAAATTTCTTCGACAAGTTAAAAATTAAGCTAGATGGTTCTTTTTTATCATATGTAATTTGAGACTGTCAGGCACAGTACCATAAGGAGGTGGTCATTCAGACCCAAAGAGGTAGCTTCGTACTTGAAGAATGAATGGCAGAACTGAAAATTAAGCTGTCTGACCTGTGACACAAGTGGCCCCAAAGACTGCAGTTGTAACCCAGTCCATTATATTCCAGTAAAAATTCTGACTAAGCAGCAGCAACAAGGAATCCTTCACTTCACAGAGTCTTCTCTTCATCAATCCTGTATGCTTTATAGATGTTACACAATAGAACGTATTTCAGATTTCCTTAAATATGGCGGGTAGGTTGGAAACTAATAGCACATGGACAAGCAGTCCTTACAAGGCTACATTTTTAGCCAATCTTACACAAGTGACTGACCCACAAAACATTTAGGCTACAGAAGACAGCAGATTAAGCACATTCATTTTAAGAGAAGAAAAAAAAAATCAGAAAAATTCTTTTTTAGTTATCTTTGGGAGCTGGATCCTGCATATAAGTTTGGACAGTGCCATGCCAGTGCTAAGGGGTTTTTTAGTAGAAACCCACGAACAGGATTTTCTTTTCCCTTTTAATGAGAAACAACAGCAGGTTATCACTTTCAGGCATCTAGATGTTATTATCTCTGATGCAGTGCTTGCAAGGAAATACAGTAGGGCTAGCAGAAAGAGGCAAACCAAAGAAAAAATGTTGTACTTAGTAAAGATTAAAATTCCCAAGGTTATTTCAAAAGATTATTTAAGCCCTCTGAGAAGGAAAAGCATGGAAAAGGTGTCAGCATTCCATTAACAATGCACTTATTATCCACCATCAGCTGGAAATACTAGAGAACTTGGCATCTTGTTAACACCAGAATCACTCATTTGATTACACACAGATTCTCACCCTCCAAAATGAAATGAATCCTAAGCTTTGAGAACATCACAGCACATTGGATACTGTCACACAGGCCATTATGGTTTTAATGCACAAGCTAAGCAGCAGCATGGCTACATTTCACAGAGAGACTGGAAAGCTGTATTTGAACAGCAGCATGAAATTGTTTCATTAAGGACTTTTTTTTTTCAGAATTACTGAACTTATTAAATTTAATGTCAAGCTCAAAATTAAATACCCAAACATATTAAACATTAAAAAAAAAAAAAACCCACAAGAGTGCTACCTTAGTGTCTCACAGTATGTCTCAGCTTTATTATGAGTTCCATATAGGCACAAATAAGGAAAAGGTAAAGAGTTTGGGGAGAGCAATCAACATGAACTGTATCCATGGTTCTGGTCTGGGGGATAAAGCTGGTGGAAATGATTCAGAGTGCCACAGTTTTTGTTCTAGTGCCAACACTTTATGAAGAAAAGAGGAAATGCAAAGTAGAACTGGTATTATAGGGAAACTATTAAAAAGGTAATGGCCTTTTGGGAAAGGACATTTCTGTAATGGTTATTCCTTTTGTCCCTTTAAAGCCATTCTTTTTTGGGGTTTACACAATTAAAAAAGCTTCACTGATACTGGAACATTTACCAGCTCTAAAACTTCCTTATTTGTTAAAAAGTGTATGAATCCTACAGCCTGGTTTAACATTTACAGGGCTTGTTAAAGGTCAGCAGCAAACAGCTATGAAAGCAAAGAGGCAGTGGTAGATTATCTTTTCAAAGTGAAAGAAGGAAAGAATCACTAAGGATGAAGGGGGAAAAAAAGTCAGATGTCCAGCAGCAGCAAAGAGTGTGAAGAAATTAAATCATCCTATCCTGGCAAGCACTCTCATTCTTCAGCAAATACCAAGGCTTTTATCATGCAGCTGTCAAATACCAAGACAGTTTATCATGTAATAGGCAAGTGCAAAATTCAGTAGTAGAATTTTCATATTCTGCAAAGGTTTATTTAGACAGATAAAAGGAAGCTCTCTTATAGATGAATTACAAACAAACAAACAAAAACAAACAAACAAAAAACCACCCCACACATGACCTCCATTAATTTCAGTATGAAGTCCAGTATGTTTGATGGCATTTCTATATTCATTTCCTAGTATGGAAAAGTTTTCTGTTTTTAATAATAGCACAGCAGACATTGATAACGAGCAGTCAGCCTCAGAAGATGCAGCTGAGACTTGAGGGTCCTGTGAAATTAACATACAACAAGCTTTGATTTGGTGAGATAAATAAAATAAGATCAGTCTTTTTCAGAAACCACTAGTTACATTTAATATATGTGTCATTAGAAAAAAATTCCTAGAAAGGAGGAAGGAAGGTAACATGAAAATTTTGTTTCAAGCTGAGAACTTGACCTGTTTGCCCCTACTGTGACTTGAGTTAGTTCATTGATGTGTCCTCTGCAACCTACCAGGTCAGAGTAACCTTGGAAAAAGATTAAAGGGAAAAAATACCATTATATTTCACACCTAAATACAATCCAACCAAAATACAATTATTCATTTCAGTTTCTTAAATCACTATAAACATGCCTCTACTTCAACAACCTTCCAGATAAAGCAGGCTAACTTCATCAGATACCACAGGTTTTGTGCAACAGTTTTACACCTGCATTACACTTCATTCAGAAGTGCTTAAAACTTCTGAATGGAGAAGCTGAGATCCCAAGCATGTTCCAAATCAGCCAGCAACAGAACTCCAAGCATATCAGTGAAAAAATGACTTGCTGCCCAGCTGTGCAAATCATTTAAAAACCCCTTAAGTCCTGCAGGTTTCTGCCCCACAGTATTCTCTCTAGCTGAATGGCATGCTGGCTGGGCTCCTGAATCTCCTAAAGCAAACTGGTGTCACAAGCAATACCATTGCATGCGTGCTTTGGTCTGCAGTGCACCACCACTCAGTATCAACTAAAATCTCCAGCAGACCAGGTCTAGAAAGAGACACAGTAATGGACTTCAGGCTTTTAGTAAATAAAGCTGGAGAAAAACAACACCAAGATGCTAGTCTACCTCAGCAGAGCCAGTAGTTCTCTGCAAAGCCTACAAGAATGTTAATCCAGCAAAAGAAACCATGGTTTAGAGATGCCTTTCATTCAATGGGAGTTTCAGAAGGATTCTCTGAAAAACACTAGAGCATCTCATAGGAGCTACCCACCTTTACATGGGTTTCACCTACTTGCAGAAAGAAATGCTTGAAGAGCAAGACAGCATTGGCAGAAATGGTTGGTTCAACAGCTTTCAAAGCATTTGCACACTGGAACTGCAGGCCAGGAGGTAAACTGGTACGGTCAGAATGGAAAAATACAGTGCCCTACTGATCCTCACACTGGTCTCTCTCACTTCTCTCTCCTCCTGCATTCATGGATGCTCAGCCATCACTGTATCTGACATGCAACTTGGTTACTTCCTGGATACATTTTTCATTTAGCAGCAAAGCACTGCAGAATAGAAGCACTATCACCACCTGTCCCAACATGAAACCTGCCTACATGCCCCAACAGACAGCACAACTCGTAAGGGATGACCCTGGAATAGTCTGGACTGTTTAGTGACCAGAGCCAATGAAGAACCCTTAGGGCTTATAAGCCCTCTTACAATTTTTTACTACAGTTGCTCTCCACTTCTCTTGCCCATTATCTAGGGTAAGAGAATTCTTGGATTTTGTGTTTTGGTGGGGTTTTCTGTTCTGTTGTTCACTGACATGAGACCTCATTATGTTTCTGTATTTTGAAATACAATAAGCTGAAAGTCAATTTTATATTTTTTAGCGTTGGTCCAACTATTGCATTTCCTACTCTTGCCCCAACACTACCCACAAGAAAAAGTAGTGAAAACTGATCTGCCTGCAGTATTTTGAAACAAAAGATTTGTTTGGTTTTTTTTTTAATATCTGTCCCTTCTAAAGGGCTAATCACTACTACTTTCAGTGGCATTCACATGACAAGACAGTCATACAAAGCAAATTCAGTATAAGGAGATCACAGTAATTAAAAAATCTACAGATAGAAGGAGCATATTTTCAAGCAAAGATTCATAAAATTATGCTACATGAGAAAAAGCATGAGTTGGATTGGGGCTGTTTGTGAAATTTTCTTCACTGCTTTTTTTTTTTTCTTCTTTGAATTCTTTCAAGTAAAGCCAGAGATCTTTTCCTTGTGATCTGAGAATATCTCAGACAGCAGAGGAAATTCATGACTCAAGTTTCATACAATTCAGTAGCCTTCCCTCCATCCTACCATTACACATATATTAGGCACACATTCAGAGTGCAAGAATGAAAAGGAAAATATTTCTTAGGCCAACTCTGTGGCTGATGGCATTCTGCTCCTGTCAGCGTGGCAAATGGAGTCTACCACCGTGTTCTCTTCTGTATTGAGACAGAAATTACTCCTGCCCATCAGTCACAGAGTGGATCAAGTACAAAATCCATTCCCACAATGAATAAATCAGAGTTAAAAAAGGTCAGGATGTCTTCAGTATCTGCTGGGGACAAATCTCATTTAAGATTATTACATTCTTGTCAAGACCTTCACCAGAGTCAGTTTACTTGCCTCCTTCCCTTCCTGTACTTCCTCCCTCCTTTTCCTAGAGTCGCTCAGCTGTGCACGTATTTATTGCTTTAGTTTCTAACATCACACTGTTTTCTCTAGCAAAGGAGGATATCTTGCACTGCCTGTAACAATGAAGACAGCTTTAAGCTCAAATAGTGTCCATTCCAAACTCGGCACTGGAAATGGAAAAATGCATGGGATGAGGCTTACACCCCTCAAACCCACCCTTTAAAGGTTGTAAAACTCCTGGTTGTCCAACAAGAGATGGATTTCAAAATCTGAAGGGCTGGATGTCTGAAAGGAAAATTCTGACAAGTTTTAGGAACAAGAGCTATATCTGCAGTTAAAAGTTGCTGTGCAATTCAAAGACTACCCTTTCCTTATTTATCAGTTGTAGTGGCCCAAAAATATCCTAGGTACTCCAAGAAAGGTTGAAGATTTGCTTTGCTGTCAACTCATTACTCACAGTTCCATTTTCCAGTGTGGCAGAGAAAAGCAATGTAGCTGAAGTGATCATCTGAGAACAAGAGCTTGTTCAGGACAAACTGAGGGCAGGGGATGGTTGGCTTCTCTGAACTAAAAGGTTTCTCATGATCTCAAATCAAACCTATGACTACTAATGGACTCCAAGTAGGTCCTTCTGAGAAGCTGTCAGAATATTTTTTCCAACCTGTCCTTGCAAAACCCTCCTTATCTCCCTATGAAGTCCTCAATTTTTTTGTGCTGCAGGAAGAAGTCAGGTGAAAAAACACACTGCTTTAGTGCTCTGAAAATAATTTTTAGCCAGAAGCTACTATACATTCACAGGACATTTAAAAGAACTGCTGGTATGTCATGGAGACTCCAACTATTTGGAAACACTCTTATTTGTTCCACACTTTAAGTGTCTTTACAGATTTCTGGTCTTGGCTGTAATTCATGACAGCAGCAGGAAAATGTGTGTGTGTGTGTGTGTG